>JAFVLL020025076.1:49696-77289 GCA_021397915.2 Tor tambroides | reverse complement strand
ATGCTGCACAACTTCTTGTCCAGGCCCTTGTCATTTCTAGGCTAGACTACTGCAATGCCCTTCTGGCTGGACTTCCATCATGCACAATCAAACCTACAAATGATTCAGAATGCAGCAGCACGACTGGTCTTCAACGAACCCAAAAGAGCCCATGTTACACCTCTCTTTTTCTCCTTGCACTGGCTACCGGTTGAGGCTCGCATCAAGTTCAAGACATTGATGCTTGCATATCGAACAACCACAGGCTCTGCACCCGCCTACTTCCACTCACTACTACGAATCTACATTCCCTCCGGAAGTCTGAGATCCGCTAGTGAGTGACGTCTCATGGTACCATCACAGAGAGGCACAAAATCACTTTCCAGATCATTCTCGTTCATTGTTCCTGGCTGGTGGAACAATCTTCCCACCCCAATCCGGAATGCTGATTCCCTAACAACTTTCAAGCAACAGCTGAAAACTCATCTCTTTCGACACTATTTGACTTCACCCTAAAAAAAAAAACTTTCTCTTTATTTATTCCTTCACTTTCTAGCTTGTAATTATTTGGAACAATGCCTGAAGCTTGGTATTATGAGCACTTCCTGTGTCTGTCTGCCTCTTTAGGATGAGTTGCTTTATGTATTGCCCAATTGTAAGTTGCTTTGGATAAAAGCGTCTGCAAAATGACTAAATGTAAATAAATGTAAATCAATACACAAGCACAGGATGTTGGTGTCCAGCTCTTTTTCCTTTAGTGTGACTGTGAGGCTCAATTATTGTCCTTTATGCCAAGTAATAATACCTGGCAGTGAAACCAGTTAAATGCAGCTTCCTGGAGGTCCTGTGCTTGCATTATGCATGTCCAGATAACATCTAAGTTTTTCCATCGCTCTCCTTCTTACGTGATGTTGAACACACACATAGGCAGAGCAGGAAGATAAGCTCTGGTGCATTTATAGAGCAGTCCTACACTCCATTCCCAAAGAGACATTGGCGTTCATTCAACAAGGAAGTGATTTATTTTAAACAAATGAGGAAATTGAATGGAGCATACCCTCTAAAAAAAACCCTGGCTTTTTCAGCAGCCATAAACCGTCGAGTTTTTTGAAACACTGGAGCAAAGACCAAAAGATCTGTAGAAGAGCTTATAGGTGAGAATCCTGGCATCAGTTTTGCAATCCTTCCTTTTGTGGGTGGGTCTATAATCACATATTACCCCTCTCTCACGCATCTCTAATGGGTTTGTCATGAGTTTAGTGGAGAAACAAAGGATGCCTTATCCTGGGCTGTAAACGCAGCTGATGTCAGTGTCATGGAGAGAGAAGTTGAGTAAGGTAGTGTGTCGTCTGTGGACCCACTGACATGATTAATTTATCCGAACATGCTGTGCTGCTGAAGATTTAGCTTGCTGTCCTGTGTGACTACGTTGATTTGGAGAACTGGAGCATGAAGGAGGACAGTATTAAGGTGCCTGCAGCTCAGGTTCAGCTTTAAAAAGCTTTCAGACTCTTCACTTCCTCATAGCAGACTTCTTTTTTTTTTTTTAATTGCACTGAAGTGACATTGTTATATGATATTCTGCCTAGTTCACTCCTTTTGAAGTGATTATTTACAGAGGCTGTGAATTGCATTGATCACTTGAGTAATTACGCTCTCTGTTTAACCTTGTATTGTCTTAGGGGAATGTTTTTGGTTTGTTTTGTTTTCCTCATCTAGGGGCTGTGAACCTTGACCTGACCTGCTCCAGTTGGACTCCTCTCTTTAGACGCTAAAGAAACACTCTTTAACTCCAGGACCATGTCAAGTAAGCTTACTGCTGCATGAGTACACAAAATAAAAATAGTAGCATTGTTGTATTTGTGTCAAACACAGTTAATCCCCTCATGTTTTCTGATCTCTTTAGCGGGTAATTACACTCCAGCCCCAGGGGGCCCTTTTTCGGCCCTCACACCCAGCATGTGGCCCCAAGAGATCCTGGCAAAGTACTATCAGGTAGTTTACTAATATATTTTTTTCTTTTTGTTCTTAGAGGGCTTGTTTTATAATGCTCTAAGTGCCAGATAAATGTTATTCTTTTATTGTAACATCTTCATTGTCATGGGAAGTGGTTCATTTCTCAGAGACGTTGTTCTGACTGTTGCAGAAAGACCCTAATATGGAAGCAGAACTGCAGTATGATGAATTTGGTTTCCGGATCGATAGTGAAGGTTGGTGTGGGAACATCAGCGCTCATAAAAAGTTGAAAAGGGCTCAACCTTAACACTTATCTGGGACAACCACAGAAAAAAAAAACTAAACAACTCTGTCTTTACATTGCAATGAATTTATGCACTAGGCTGCATTTTGCAAAGTCTATTCTGTTACTCCATCTCAGTCAGTTTTTAATAATTCTGTATATACCACATGAAATTGATCAAAAGCGACAGTGAAGACAGTGTTCTTTTGAACTTTCTATTTACCAAAGGCTGCATTTACACTTGATTAACTTGCAATCACCGTGATGTGATCCAGCAGATCGGATTATCAGTCAATCAGGAATGGCGAATTTCTGGATAACCAATCAGATCTGTCTTTCTCACACAATATTTAAATAAGTCTGCAGAGGATGGCCCCTTGAAAAGTCGACCTGAAATGGTGGGTTTTCTTTTGAAAACCATTTTCAGCCGCGGGACATTTTACAAATCAAAATAAGTGTACGAGTTTCACTAGCTCTCCACAGCCTTATATTCTCCGTCTCTCTTCTGACAGTTTGGGAGAGAGGGGCAGTGTGTTGTGTGACGTCGACCTGTGAATGTAGACACGATAGCTGGATTGCATTTAGATTACACTGAGATCCAGTCACAATGCGTCCTCGACTACCTCTGGACCAGGACACGCTGATCATATAACATTTCGATCAGAAGCGAATTTACACTTGTCTTTTCAATGTGTATGTGGACAACATCTGGATACAGGTCGCATGTTATTGCCAAGTGTAAACGCTGCCAAAGAATCCTGGAAAAATGTATCATGGTTTCCACAACTGATTTCAGCAGATGATAGTAAGAAATGTTTCTTCAGCACAAAATCAGCAAATTAGAATGATTTCAGAAGGATCATGTGACACTGAAGTCTGAAATAATGAATGCTCTCTCCCTATATATAGAAAATAATTATTTTAAATAGTAATAATATTTCACAATATTACTATTTTTTACAACATTTTTGATCAAATAAATGCAGCCTTGGTGAGTAGAAGAGATTTCTTTCAGAAACATTAAAAAATTCATTAACACTGTAGTATAGAGACCAATTCTCTCTATTAACTAGTTGCTTATTAGCATGCATATTATTAAATGGATAGTTCACCCAAAATTAATTTCTCACCCTCATGTCTTTCCAAACCCGTAAGACCTTCGTTCATCTTCAGAAAACACAAATAATGATATTTTTGATGAAATCCGAGAACTTTCTGACCCTCCATAGACAGCAATGATATCACCACGTTCAAGGCACAGAAACGTAGCAATTACATCATTAAAATATTCCATGTGACATTAGTGTTTCAACCATAATTTTACAAAGCTACAAGAATACTTTTTGCGTGTAAAGAAAACTAAAATAACAACTTTATTCAACAATTCTTCTCCTCTGCGTCACCTTAGCGCCATTTTGGAGAGTATGATGATGACGTATGCGAGGGCTTTGATCTGCACGTAAAAACGTTTGCGCGTGGTGCTGCTGATGTAGAACATGCATGCGCTACGCCTTGTTTACGTGCAGAGGAAAGCACACGCATGCGTCGTGAAACTCCTAAAATCGTGATAAGGTGACGTGGAGGAGAAGAATTGTTGAATAAAGTCATTATTTTTGTTTTTTCGTGCAAAAAATGTATTCTCATAGCCTCATAAAATTACGCTTGAACCACTGATGTCACATGGACTATTTTATCGATGTTCTTGGTATAAATTGGTAGGCATATCCCCCTGGAATGCTTAATGTCAAGCTCTGTTAAAAGCAGGTCTCATCTAGTACTGTCTTTCCCCATATTTGACAAGAGTTAAGGTTTTTTTTTTTCTGTTTCAGACGGGGTTGAGACAAGAAAATGGCAGCGTGGTGAGGGAGCCCCTCAGAGAGAGGACCCTCAGCAAAGACTTCGCTGGCAAGCCCATCTGGAGTTCACACACAATCACACTGTAGGAGACCTGACGTGGGACAAGATCTCCCCCACACTGGCTCGCTCTGACCGCCTTCGGACCCTGGTGCTGGGGGGCATACCGCACAGCATGAGACCACAGGTTAGCACTAAGAACCCGTTTATCAACCCTCTAAATGTGCTTCTGTTTGTTTTCACCTCACAGCATATTCAAGGCCGTCTATGTATTGTTGCACGCCATCAGGCGGGTAATCTGCTGATGTAATGTTCCCATGGCAACCATGTTAATGCTTGAGGGATTCTTATTAGTGTCACTGAAATAGGATGTGATGTCTTGGTAATAACTTGTGTATGCTGTATTGCTGTTTTTAGAGATTCCCACGAGAACAGCAGTGCATTTCAAATCTAAGATTTTCCAACCGAATCTCTGCTGATCTTTGTGTGTTTTTCTGTCTTGTTCCTCATTGTCTCTTTCATGCATTCTCTCAGTTATGGATGCGTTTGTCAGGGGCCCTGCAGAAAAAGAGAACATCAGAAATTTCCTACAGGGAGATCGTCAAAAACAGCTCTAATGATGACACCACAGCAGCCAAACAGGTACATGTCATCTCTGCCACGGATATGATGTAGGCAGAGATTTATTTGAAATGGAGACTTCCATTTCAAATATATGCTGTTCTGTTGAGCTTTCTGAGAATCCTGAAAAAAAGTATCACTGTTTCCACAAAAATATTAGGCAGCACAACTGCTTAACATTGATAGCAATAAGAAATGTTTCTTGAACAACAAATCAGCACATTAAAATAATTTCTGATTTCTGACACTGTGACTGGAATAATGGCAGCTGAAAATTCTGCTTTGCCATCACAGAAATAAATTACATTTTAAAATATAGTGGGATAGAAAATAGTTATTGTAAATTGTAATAATATTTCACAATATATTACTGTTTTTACTGAATTATTGATCAAATAAATGCAACCTTGGTGAACATAAGAGAATAAATAAATGCATGAATATTCATTCATAATCATTCAGACCCCAAACATTTCAACTGTAGCAGGGCTCGACATTAACGCTTGTCCGCTTGTCCGGGACAAGTGAATGTTTTAGACGGGCAAGTGAAAGAGAAATTTACTTGCCCAATCGGACAAGTAACTTGAAAAAGTTAATACCAAAAACAATAATAACTGCCTTTATTTATGAAATAGCCTTTGTTACAGGGGTGTGCGATATATATCGTTTGCGATACTTTCGTAATTGTTGTTTTAACGAGTGTATTGCAAGAATCAAACAAAACACACCTACAGAGTGCACGCGTAAAGTCTAGCACACGTGCGAGTGCGTTATTTCACTTCATGATTCAGTATTACAATGCATGAAGAATGATCAGAAAATTCAAGATATGGGAGCAGAAAATGTATATATTTATATAATTTCATATGGTTTCACACGAAGATCGAGCGCCGTTTTTTTTTATCCAAAAACCAACATGATTACAAATGTGATTTTATAACAGTTCAATAAACAAGAAGTTAACATTAAGAGACTTACGTTTTAGACACCATATTGCCTGTTTTTGCGCTATTTCAACAACAAAAATAACTCCAAACACAGCCACTGTACTCTTTTGCGTCTCTGAGCAACATGACGGGGTTTCGTTCCTGAATGAATCAACCGTTTAAATGATTCGGTTCAGTCGCAATGACTCACTTATTAACAGTGACTTGATGCCACCTACTGGTGATTTTAATTTCACATTTATAGTATTTTTTAATTTTTTAAATAATTTCAAATATCAGTTTTCAACGTTTTATGAATCAAAACATTATTTATTCATTTGTAACAGCAGATTAAAGCATGTCCCTCAGAGCTGCATTAACAGTGGGTAAATATATCTATTCCACTTCAGATGCAGTTTCTGTGTTTCCTCTGCATTGCAAAGATGAATTTTGTTGATACTGATTTCATTTGTTTGGTAACAGCCCAAATGTCTTATTATACTAATTGTCTGATTAAATTGAACTCTAATTAAAAATTTTAAAATTTAAGTTATATATAAAAAAAGAAGTAAATATATAAAAAAGATGTAAATATTAGCATTTTATTTTTAAGTTTAATATAAAATAATTGCATTTGTAATTAATACTCCCTTTTTATTTTAAAATATAATAGTATTTTCACACTTTATTATTTTTTTAATTATTTTATTTAAAAAGAAAAATCTAACTAAATAAACTAAATGTGTTTTGTATAACCACAATAAATAATTATATTTATAACTCAATTTAAAAAAAAAATTCTCTCCGGGCAAGTAACTTTTATACTCGGACAAGTAAATGACAAATTTACTTGTCCGAAGGACAACCACATGAGAATGCTTAATGTCAAGTCCTGTGTAGTGTCATTTATATTTGTTTATGTAGTTGATACTTACAAATGCTGAAAACAGGATCTTTTAATATTACCAATTATGTTAAAAGCTTATTGAAGTCAGTGGCAATAGCTTTGTGGGCAGCGCGCCGACATATAATGCCGTGGCACTTCGGTCATCCTAAGTTCGAGTCCTGGTTTGTGGACCTTTCCCGATCCTGTCCCCCTCTCTCTCCCACTTCACGTCCTGTCCACTCACTGTCTTATCATAGTAAAGTCAAAAATGGCTAAATAAATCTTAAAAATTTAAATAAATGAATAAATAAATAAAAGCTTATTATAAAATAAAAGCTGCTTCACAAAGAAAAAAAAACTTTCTATATTTTTATTATACTTGATGAATAAAGGAAATGTTTTATTTAAAAAAACAATATCAGTAGGTTTACATTCAGTGTTAAAAACATATGTAAAACTTAATTTAAAATTAATGGCTATTACAGTATCTTTAAACATACAAAGGAAAGTCAAGATATGCGTTTTTTTTATTTGGTCATTTTGAATTATCTTAATTTGGGGTTGTTGCAGGTAACATTGATATGCATTTTAACTGTGATTGGTTTGATGATTGCTTCATTAGAAGTTTTTCTTTTCAATTGAAAGCTCATGCATGCACGCTTAACCTCAGGCTTTACATAGCCGTCTACCAGTATTGCTTTTATTATGGTTGTCTCTCTGTCTGGGCTGCAGATAGAAAAGGATCTTTTGCGGACCATGCCCACTAATGCGTGCTTCAGCACTTTGTTGAGCGTGGGGGTGCCCAAGCTCAAGCGGGTCCTGAGAGGGCTGGCGTGGCTGTATCCAGACATCGGCTACTGTCAGGGCACAGGCATGGTGGGAAGCAACCTAATTACAGACTCTTTGTCTCTCTGTTGTCTAACATTTGGGTCATCGGGTGTCAGACTCTGAGGTGTGTGTTTTTCTTTGATACAGGTGGTGTCCTGTCTGCTGCTGTTTCTGGAGGAGGAGGACGCTCTGTGGATGATGTGTGCTCTGATAGAGGACCTCCTGCCTCCCTCATACTTCTCCTCCACGCTGCTGGGAGTTCAAACTGACCAGCGCGTGCTCAGACAGCTCATAGTGCAGTATCTGCTGAGTCTAGACCAGCTGCTACAGGAGCATGACATTGGTGAGAGACAAACAGCCTCAAAAATATTTAACACAGGTTACTTTTTTTGGAGTTATTCCTCCAAAATATGTGCAGAAAACCTAAAAAAGCATTCTAATGTTCATGTTTTCCCTCTCAGAGCTTTCTTTAATCACACTGCACTGGTTCCTAACTGCCTTCGCCAGTGTGGTGGACATCCGCATCCTGGTGCGAATCTGGGACCTGCTCTTCTATGAGGGCTCAGTGGTGCTTTTCCAGGTTACGCTGGGCATGCTGAAGATAAAGGTTGCTTAACTTTATTTAATGACTTTGTATTAAAGTGGTCACAAACTGCCTCTGTTTTTTTATTTTGTACTGTTCTCTGAGGTCCACTTATAAAGTTATCAAGATTTTTACATCAAAAAACATCATAATTTAGAAGTAATAGGCTATTTTTTGCCCTGTTTTTGACCCCCCTCATCTGAACGCTCTGTTTGAGTAGGTGTGGTGGATTGTAGACTTGGAAGTAAATGCCCACTGCTATGGTTGGCAGCGACATTACTCATAGATGGACACTGCTGTGATTTAGGTTAAAAATGCATAAACACTCATATCAGACAAATAGTGATCACGTAATAAAAGCAGTTACTCACACTCGTGTGGTGCAACATTACTGTTGGATCCAACATAGCCAGCACAGCATCTTCTTTTAGTTTAAAACTTTTTGAAAATCCTGCGTCGACTTGTCTCTTGTTTGTAAACAAATCCACGGTAAAATGAAGTAAAGAATTCATCCACTCTTTCCTAACGTTGGGATCAGAAGGAAGGCAATGCAAAGACATTTTTTTCCACAGCTTGGGACTGCACAGCGTCTTGTATTCTTTATCATTTGGTTTCTGCATAGAACTGCGTTCGCCTTTCGTTATTCACACTACATGCGCAAATCAGTGGGCGGGGCTAAACAGGCAGTGATGTCGAAGCAGGCGAAGCAAGCACACTATTACATCATAGAGTAGAACGTTCCACAAGCTGTCGTTTTTGCAGATGGGCTTCAATATAAGACTAACGAGAAAGTTTTGAGTTCTGAAACTTACAGGGCGTTTTTATAGTACAGTGACCTCTTATATGTAAGATCAAGGGAACTTTGGTTTCTCAGTTCATGACCCCTTTGAAGTGTTTGTGTTGCCGTCATAGAAGACAATGTTAGCATCCGTTAATATTAATTGTTGGAGAAAACTGGTTAATTTTGAGCTTTTTTGTGCTATTTTCGACTTCCAGGTTTAAAATCTACATCGTGTTGGCGTCAGTTTGTGGCATGGCAAAGGACTATAGTACTTCGATGACGCGTCGGTGTCTCATAATTGTTCATGAGACTGCGCGTTCTTATCCTATGAGAAGACGCTTGGCTTAATTATTCACAACAGCATGTGTTAATGTGCTATGACAGACTCTTCAGACTTTCAGAGTTGCATACATTAACTGAGAGAAACATTCATGGATCCATGGAGAATGTTATCTTTTGCTTTGTAAGAGTTCAGCACAAACGCGATTCATTTAGTGAGTGGGTGTAACCGGTTTTTACAGCTCCTTGACGCAACCCATCAAAAGGCTTATAAATGCTGCAAAAATAAGCCTTAACAGTTATTGGAGATGCAACAGCGCGTTCAAATATATGTTTTGGATGCAGAGTGCAGATGGCTGTGCATATATTTGTGTTTTTCACTCGATGGGAGAGAAATTAATCTGTCTGAACCCGAAGCTGTGTGTGTTGTCTCTTTCCCCTCTTCCCCTTCCCCTCCACTGTGCACCAAGCCCACTTTTGTAGCATTTTTAAAAACTCTGGTGATAACTAACCAGTGCTGAAACAGGGAGTTTCATGACCCTTTAAAAAGTCATTCGATTAACTAAGCCTTCATATATTAAACAAGGCAGTGATGAGTGTTTGCTTTGACACACAGTGGTTTCTTCTTGCGTTGTAAAGGAGGAAGAATTGATAGCATCTGAGAGCTCGGCATCCATCTTCAACACACTCTCAGATCTGCCCAGTCAACTAGAGGACGGGGCGGCAGTGCTGGGCGAGGCTGTGCGTCTGGCAGGATCTCTGTCTCAGGAAAGCCTGGATGCACACAGACACAAGCATCTTGCCTACATCCTGGCAGAGCAGGCTCAACTCAACTCCGGCAATTCCCATTCCCTCCACACCAACCTCAACAAGGTTCAGAACATTAACAGCATCTTGGATCATCATCAGTGATGCCCACAATTTGACAGTTTATTTGCAATATACAAAATTCAGGCTCACTCATAGGTGTGTGTCATTGTGCAGGTGGTCCGCAGACAGAGCCTGCGTAGAAAATCCACCCTGAGCTCGCTTCTCTGGGGGGAGGATGAGGTGGAGGCGCTGAAGGCCAAAAACATTAAACAGACGGAGCTGGTGGCAGCACTGAGAGAAGCCATCAGTCGGACTGCAGAACACTTTCACTGCCTGGACCCCCGCAACTGCAGCACTGTAAGAGCCACTCGATCACATGAATCACATTTATGAATCTGTCAGGAATAATTCAATTAGAAACAGAGCATTTGCACTGAAACAGTAACACTGACTCATGGACCTGATGACTCACTGAGTTGTTTTGTTGAATTGTATAAATGAGGCCTATGCATCAAGAAATTAGCTGCACACACATTAAGCAGTCAGATGTCAAGCCATTTGACAATGTTGAATTTCTTTCTGTAGTTGCCATATTGAAATTAAGCTGGGGGGAAAAAACTTTAGTCTAGCTTACTTTTTTCCACTAATAATAATAGTAATCATTATTGTTGTGTTTGTTGTTTGTTTAATACTATTACTACTACTGCTACTACTACTACTACTACTACTAATAATAGTAATAATAATTGTAATTATTGCAATATTTGAATAAATAATACTTACAATAAACTATTGTAATTATTAGAATAATCATCATTAATATGGTGGTTGTTTATTATTATTATTATTATTGGTTACACTTTATTTTAAGGTGTCCTTGTTACAGTGTAATTATACATGTAAGTACTGAGTAATATTAATTAACTACATGTACTTACTAATGTGGTTAGGATTAGGGTTTGGCTTAGGGTTACTTGCATGTAATTATGCATAATTTATTGTTGTTATAATAGTAAGTACATGTAACGTGTAACAAGGACACCTTTAAATAAAGTGTTATCTTATTATTTATTAATAACTACTATTTTATGTATTATTATTTGTGTTATTATGATTCTGTTGTCATAATAATAATGATAATAAAACGGTAATAATTATAGTAATTGTTTATTAATAGTAATAATAATAACAAAAATGTATTGGAATTAATATAATAATAATAATAATCGCTCTCTCTCTAGGATTTGACTCCAGACTATTCTATGGAGAGTCATCAAAGGGATCACGAGAACTTTCTGGTTGTGTCTCGGAATCGTCGGAGACGAGCCAAAGCCTTGCTGGACTTTGAACGGCACGACGATGATGAGCTGGGTTTTCGAAAGAATGACATCATCACAGTGAGCACCTGCTGTTTATGTCATCTAAACATGTTAACTGATGCCTTGCTTTTGTTCTTTAACTGTGTATTTCTGTGTTTATTCCCTAGATCATCTCACAGAAAGATGAGCACTGCTGGATTGGAGAGCTGAACGGCCTGAGAGGTGAGCATAGATGCGATTTTGCATTGAACCTTACTTCGATTTTCAGAAATGGTTCAAACTACACTTATAACCTACATACAACTCCTTAGATCAATCAGTATTTCCTACAAACCTTTTGTCCCATCAGGCTGGTTTCCTGCAAAATTTGTGGAAGTCTTGGATGAACGAAGTAAAGAGGTAATAGCTTTGCTTTTACAGTTGCATTGCACCGAATTCTGGTTAAGAGTGTATAAACGGCTTAACCGTTTCATGCACACTTGTTCTTGTTGTTCAGTACTCTCTGGCTGGAGATGACACCGTAACTGAGGCAGTGAATGACTTGGTCAGAGGCACGTTGTGTCCTGCTCTCAAGGCCATCTTTCAGCACGGCTTGAAGAAGCCCTCCATACTGGGAGGACCCTGTCACCCATGGCTCTTCATTGAGGAGGTAGGAGCAGGTTGTGTTTCCTATATAAAGTAATATACATATATGTCAAATGTGTGTGTGTGTGTGTTGATCACAGGCAGCCAGCAGAGAAGTAGAGAGAGACTTCAACTCTGTCTACTCCAGACTGGTGCTCTGCAAGACCTACAGGTGAGACATGTAGTTACATAAGATCTCAGATTTTCTCTAATTTTCATAATGGTGCTTTGCTGATAGCCGCTTCGTCTCTTTAGGTTAGATGAAGATGGGAAGGTGCTCACACCTGAAGAGCTTCTTTACAGGGTGAGCTGTACAAAATAAGGAAACCTGAAAAATGTTTTATCAGCGATTAGGGTGGTTGAGCACTGCTGTTTTTACATTTGTACACTGAGCGCTCTCTGTCTGTCATCTTAGGCAGTGCAGTCTGTCAACATGAGCCACGACGCTGCACACGTTCAGATGGATGTCAAGTTTCGCTCGCTCATCTGTGTGGGCTTAAAGTACATCAGCCTGCTGTTATACCATCTTTTTTGTTTTCTTTTCCCATGATGCAAGCGTGCGGCATTTCTCTCTTCATCTGCGTGTGTGTTATGTTAGTGAGCAGGTGCTGCACCTGTGGCTGGAGGTATTGTGTTCCAGTATGAGTGCTGTGGAGAAATGGTACCATCCCTGGTCTTTCCTGCGTAGTCCTGGCTGGGTTCAGATAAAGTGTGAACTCAGGTAAGACTGAGCCTCTGTTGATGGGCTGAAATTTAGCTCATAATTCGTTCAGAAAGAAGTGGAAACTGAAACATAATTATACAGTTTAAATTAGAAATTTTCAAATTTCGTAATCGGTCATTCCCTGTCAAATCAACCAAATTTCAGAAACTTCCCCAGCTCAAATTTTTGATTTTGTCAATATTTTTTCTGAAGAAAGATAAACGTATATAGTGATGACTGCCAAAATATTGAATATAATCTATGTATATTTACATAACATTTTCTGTTTTATGGAGGGTGGTCAAAATGACAATTTTCACCTGAGATTTAGTGCCAATTTACAGAAGGGTAAAAATGACTTGAGAAAGATGGCAGCATCATTGTTATTTGTAGTCAAGACCACCTAAACCGAGACCAAATCAAGACCAAGGCAGGGCGAGACAGAGTCAAAACCAAGACCAAACCAGCACTTCTCAAATTCATCTGAAACATCCATATTTACTGCCTGAGAAATGTCTGATATTTTATCAATAAATACAATTAGCATATTAAGACACTCTATAGAGCTGTTACCAAACAAATTAAATTACTAACAACAAAATTCATCTTCACACTGCAGAGGTGGCACAGAAGTTTCATCTGAATTGGTACAATTATAACGGCATAAAAATAATTGAGACTAATGTTTAAAAAAAAAAAAAAAAAAAAAAAAAATTGGATTATAGAAATATGATAGAAAAATGACACTTAAGTATGAAACTAAAACCACCAGTAGGCTAAGTGACTGAAATCACTGAATGAGTGAGTCACTGAATCATTTATTCAACCGATTAGTTCAAAGCAGCTGATTCATTCGGTAACGAATCCTGGCTGTGTGTTGCCTGGAAAAGCACAAACGTTCTGCTATGGGTTTGTTTGGAACAGTTTTTATTGCAGAAAGATCAAAAATTGGTGTTTAAAATTGTGGCTAAAATGAAATTCATTAATGTTAACTTGTTTGTTGAACATTTGTATAAAATCAGTAGCATATTTATGAAAACTTAATTATTTAATTATATATGTATACTCATCACCAAACACCAATGACTTGTACATATGGCTACACTCATTTTAGACACTTCCAAAACTGTTGCAGCAGAGATGGAAATACAATTTTTAAATACATGAATTATGTTTCCATCGTTGTTGCCAGTTTTGGAAGTGCATTTTTCTGTTTTAAAGAAGGGGGTGTCCCAATACTTTTGTCTATATAGTGTATGTACAAGTCATTGGTGTTTGGTGATGAGTTTTTGGCTCAAGGTCTGCATTTAAAGTCACACCAGAGGTGTTCAACTGGGATTAGGACTTGGTTTTATGCAGACCAGTCAAGTTCTTCTACACTGACTGAATCAATCATTTCTTTTTGAACCTTGCCTTATACACAGAGAGGCAGTGTCAGTGTCAGATGTAAAAAAAAGAGTCCTGTCCAAACTGTTGCTATAAAATTAGAAGCACACAATTCCCTAGAATATCATTATATGCTTAAACATTAAGATGTGTACTCTTGGAAATTACTAAAGTAGTCAGACCTGTTCATTATTTAATTATATATGTATACTCATCACCAAACACCAATGACTTGTACATATGGCTACAGTCATTTTAGACACTTCCAAAACTGTTGCAGCAGAGATGGAAATACAATTTTTAAATACATGAATTAAGTGTCCCAGTACTTTTGGCAATATAGTGTACCTGTCTGAGTGCCATAAATGTTCTTTTTCCAAAGTCTGCGTGGCTGTAATTCAAGAAGTATGAAAGTTATTTTAATATTATTTTTGATTCTGGTTCTTAAGAAACTTTTCTTTTGGAATTCTCATTTCTAAGGCCCTATATGGTTTAATTCCAGAGATATCCCCAGGGATCTCAGTGTAGCTCCATGTCCAAAGTGTTGAACCCTACCCATTTTCAATGGTCGAAAACCAAATGTGATTTTTGTATTTGTATACCTTTGACACTGCAAATATTCAGATAATAACAGTAACCCAGGGTTTAGGAATGTACAGTGTGTCATTTTGACCCCCTCTACAGAATAGTGGATTACTCTGTAAATATTCATTGATGAAATTTAATATTTTTGTTTTCTTCTTTTCTTCTTTATGCATGTATTTCTTTCACCAGAAAAAAATTAACAAAATTAAAAATTTGAGCTGTGAACCTCTGGTTGAGTGGACCCAGAGTAACCCTAATGCGGTTTTTTTTTATTAGTATTTTTTTATTTATTAATTAATTAATTCATATTCATATTCATAAATTGATATATTAATTTTGTTGTCAATCTAAAAGTTTATTATTATTAAAATAATGTAAGCATTATATGTTCTCATAAGCCATAATGAGCAAATTACTTCACAAATTGTTCAAATGATTTCGTGATTTCGATTTCGCTTTTACCAGTACTCTGTTTAATTGTCTGAATAAAACACAAATTCAAGAATTTTTAATTTTTTTGAAAGAAATCTTACCTAGGCTGCATTTAGTTAATGAAAACTACAGTAAAACCATAAAATTGTGAAATATTACAATTCAAAATGACTTCTTTGTATTAATGTACTTCAAAATTCATGTAAACATTACATGTTCTCATAAGCCATAGAGATTATTTTATTTTTGAGCAAATTCAGTTCACAAATTGGTCTAAATGTTTCATTGCCAAATGATCTGTAATATAAATTAATTGGTCATGAAGTGTTTAAATCTCATCTGTGTGCTGGAAATGACTGCCATAAATGTTATTTTGGTTTATTTTGAATGTATTACTGACATGGGTTTCTATGTTCTGCTTTCAGAGTTCTCTCAAAGTTTGCCTTCAGTCTCTCCCAAGACTGTGAGCTGCCTACCAAAAAAGAGGTGAGAGATTGGCACTTCCTCCATTCACATTCACTCAACGTTTCACATGTCCTCCCACACACACACACACACACACACACACACACATACAGACAGACAGACAGAGACACACACACACATACAGACAGACAGACACACACACACACACACACACACACACACACAGAGAGAGACACAGGCTAACATGCGTCTGAGTGTCTGTCTGCCATTCCAGAAGTCTCCTGTTCTCAAATCAGAAGTGGTGGATGTCTTGGTACAACATCACCTCTTTAGTTGGGACCTCTAGGTAATGCTGGCAACCACTAGCCTGCTGCTTGATAATTAGCTGCGGAAGCAGCAAGTGGTGGTAGTAGTAGTGCTTGGTGTGTCTCGCTCTTTTGTTCACTGCTGTTTGCATAGTGGCTTCACATAATGTGAACTAAACCTTTAAAAACCAGTTCAGCAGCTTTTGTGTGGAATGCTAATTAAACTCTAAAGCAAATACTACTCTCCATTATGTTTTCAAACAGATGCTTGTATCCCAGTGTGCTTGGAAAGATATAGGCCTGCTCACACCAAGTCCTATGCAGCTAAATAGCAAAACCTGATTTTGCACCAGAACTATATATCGCAATGAAACTAATGCTGCTTTTTTTAGCACTTTTCACCAGTGCTCCCTTTTAATCAGTAATGTTTTTGAAAAAAGTGTCTTTGCAAGGTTGCGTTTATTTGATCAAATAAAGTAAAATCAGTACTATTGTGAAATATTACAATTTTTAAGAACTGTTTTTTTATTTTAATATATTTTAAAATGTCATTTATTCCTGTGATGACAAAACTGAATTTTCTGCATCATTACTCCAGTCTTCAGTGTCAAATGATCCTTCAGAAATCATTCTAATATGCTGATTTGATGCTGAAGAAATGTTGTTGTTGTTGTTATTATTATTATTATTATTATTAGTGTTGAAAATCGTTCTAGTTGTGCTGCTTAATATTTTTTTTATGGAAACCGTGAGTGCATTTTTTTTTTCAGCATTCTTTGATGAATAGAAAGTTCAAAAGAACAATATTTATTTCTTTACCGTTAATTTTGGTCAATTTAATGCATCCTTGCTGAATAAAAGTATTTGTTACTTTAAAAAAATGTTTGATTCACAACTTTTATTCAACATTTAACTTTTTGTCCTTTTGGGATAGAAATTTGTAGTTTAATTCAAAATCTTATCATGCATAAGTTCAGACTTTGTGTGAAAAGTTTTTAGGGGTGAATATTCTGGGTGTCTGACAGACTTCCTGCGATAAGTTGCCGTCACCTTCAGTGTGGGAATTGCCAGGTATTACACGGAATGATTTTGCGATTATGAATTATACATCCTCTCTTCAGTCTGGATTTAGACATGATGCTGATGGAAGTCTTCACTGTTGTCTGTAAGTAACACTGGGTGGCATTACCTGGTGTTGAAAATTCCTAGTGACTCCACATTCACTTGAAACATGAGACCATTAGCGCTAATGTTGGCTTGTAGAGGAATTTCCGCTCTGACCTTTAGCTGTGTTGTTAGTGCACCGTGGTTCTCATGTCACCGTGACCTTCTTGTCTTGACTCAAGCTCTCAAGCACTGATAGAGTGCCATGTGTAAAGGAAGAGTTCATCCAAAAATGAAAATTCTGTCATGAATTACTCACCCTCATGTCGTTCCAAACCCGTAAGACATTCGTTCATCTTCAGAACACAAATTAAGATATTTTTGATGAGATCCGAGAGCTTTCTAACCCTGCATAGACAGCGAGGGTCCTACCATGTTCAAGGCCCAGAAAGGTACCAAAAACATTAACAAAATAGTCCATGTGACATGAGTGGTTCAACCGTAATTTAATGAAGATATGAGAATACATTTTGTGCACAAAAAAAAAAAAAAAATGTATGCAACAATTCTTCTCCCCTGAGTGAATTTGTGTTCCAAAGATGAACAAAGGTCTTACGGGTTTGGAACAACATGAGTAATTAATGACAGAATTTTTATTTTTGGATGAACTCTCCCTTTAATTACAGTAAGAGAGTGAGAAAATCAGCAGGAATGCTGAGCACAGCCATTTTTTTTTTAATTAGTTCAACCATTCGAGGCAACCGAGCATTGTTTAATCAGCACAGTGCAGATGTGAAGACATTACCGCATAACAGCTCACTTTACCCCACTCTTTTTCCAGGAGAAGGAGCAGAGGCCTCTGAAGGAGGGAGTTCAGGACATGTTGGTGAAACATCACCTCTTCAGCTGGGATATTGATGGCTAAACCATCACTCACTTCCTGTGAGCTCCACACACAGACCAAATCACACTCAGTCTGCAGAAAAACAGGGATCACACGTGAAATTCATGTTCATTTGTTGTACAGCTTGATGTCACATGGCTGAAATGGTGAGTGTTAATGTGTCTTGGCACAGTAGTTTCACTTTTTGTGACTCTTGTAAGAGTCTGTCTGTACAAAAGAGGAGTTCTTTGCCAAGTCTTCACACAGAATCAGACTACGGACCACCTGCAAACACTTCCTCTCCTCTGAAGCTAAATAAATGTTGCACCATTTGGGGCACGATTGCATTGATTGGTCATGAATGAATGTCAGATTTGCACCCTTATGTCCATTTACTCTTAAGTAACCTTGAAAAACGTCATTCCAGCTCTTATGCTCCAGAAGGATTGCTTTGAAGAGCTAATTCAGTGTCTGAATGATCATGTTTGTGTATATCAGGCATGTACAATCAGAGTTGAAACACATTTTCATAATCTTCAGAAGACTTTCCAAATATGATGGTTTCCAATTGGATCTCTTAAAAAATGTCCTGTGGCTACCACCCCGCATCTGTAACAACCAATTACAGCAAACTAATGATTTACTATAGTCAGGTCTCTTCCTCTTGTGTGTAGTTCAGAATGCAGCATTAAAACACTTGACTGAATCTGCCTCAACATGAAGGACATCACTGATTCGTTGTTGTTGGTGTGGCAATGAATTGGCTTTGTGTTACATATTTTGCTATTTCTTATAAACCATGTAAAGTATAAAGAAGAGATGTGAAATAGATGAAGGTCCAGTGCTGCATTGCAGTCTACATGGAGTCATAATGGGCTGCTCTGAATGAGTGACGCAGAAGAGCTTTGTGTGTCTTCTCTGCAAGAGCCTGCAGTTGCACAATTAGATGTTGGAGGAAATGAAAAAAGGGTCCATTTTTTAGTTCTTGTAATTGGTAGACATGGTTGTTTTGAACCAAAAACTAGTCTGTAATGGTTGAGCATGACCAAACTCGCAGGGCTTTAGATCATATCCACGATCACTGATAATGTGTACGTAAATAAAAAAAAATCTATATCTGTAAGAATTTTTGTGCTTTTGTCTTTTTTTGTGACATCTATGGGCCTGTTTACACCTGGTCACGTCATGTGTTTTCTCTGATTGGATAGCTAAAAAAAAAAAAAAAAGACGATGTAATGGCTGTTACATAAAAAACAAATTATCCAAGTCTAAAAATATATGATGCATATAAGTGATTCAGCAAAGTATAAAACCATGTAAATCATTTAGGTAAATATTATCCTGAATTAAGCAAGCTATTTTTTTCCAAGATGGCAGCAATGGGGCAAATTGAGCCAGCAGTTAAACTTACCCTACCATAAGGCACTGAAGTTAAGTTAAATCTGTGAACTATAAACTGGTACTTTAATGTGATATTACACAACTGATTTAGTTTATAATATATATATATATATATACACTGTATATACACACATATTATTTGTAGTTAATTTTATAGAGACAGTGTACAAGTGCACCAACTCTCAACTTCTCTAAGAACCAGATGTTTTTCATCAAGAATCTTTTGACTGAAATGTTTATTAGTTTGTGACATTTATTCCTTCTAATTCAGTTTTTTTTTTTTTTTTAATTTAATTTTACTCAAAATCTCTGTTTAGTCTGTTTTTGGGAAGATTACAACTTTTGTGTTCAACATATTGTTTCAGAAATGGCATCAATTAAAGATTAAAATTTAAACAATTTAGTTGGTTTTATCTCAAATTAGCATTAAGAAAAGAAATATGACATTGAAAAGGTACATTTGATTATTAAATTAGTTTTTCAAAGAGGTAAATAATCTTTAAAATTTCACATGGCTTGAATCAGATTCAGTCAGATGGCCAGTTTACAGATGGTACATCTCACCCACTGACTCGGGTCAACTTACCCCCACCCTGGGGCAAATCAAGCAACAGAAGCACTTTTTTTATGAGCAGCCATATTTTTAGAACCTTCTGTCAGATACATTCTGATCATTTAAAATGATTGGTTAGATTTGCATATAGCACAGGAACCGTTTAAGTAAATCAGATAGCTATATATATCCGATCAGAGAAGATGCATTAAGTGACCAAGTGTAAACAGGCCCTCTGACTCAACCAGAGGCCTTCAACTTGAGATTGTTTAGGTAAGGATGATTCCAAGGGCCCAACAACAGAGGGGGCCCTCAAGGGGGTAACGGAATTTCATTAAAAATTAATTTACTATTACAAAAATTTAAATTCATGTCAAATAAACTTTGCTAAATGTCTCAAAATGTAAAATTACAATGTTTATGGTATATAACAGGGCTCTATCTTTAATTCCCCAAAGGGGTATTTAGTCTAATAAAGGTTGAAGACCCCTGCACTAGATAGTCAAACTCTGACCAGCAAAAAGAGAATCACACACTGCTGAAATCATCAACATCAGTTTAATTGTATATTGGCTGTGGAAAATGAGTTTCACATGTAAATGCAGAGAGTGGTCCATATTGCCTCAAGGGTGTGAATACTAAAGCTCAGTAAACAGTAAAACCATCTGAAAGAATTTACAGCAAGTGTTCTGGAGGCCTATCGATCACAGCTAGGAAAAAAAAGGTTAAAACTTTTTTTTTTTTCTTAAGAACAACTGGCACTGGTTTGTAAAGTTTCCCATTGAGGAACTATTATACACATTATATAACCTTAAGATCTACATTCTATTCTTGGTAACGTAAGTGTGTGTGTGTGTGTGTGTATGTGTATGTGTATATGTATGTATGTATGTATGTACATATACACACACATTTCACTGGCTAGTCTGAAGTATCTTGTTTGATAATTTGAGTATGTTACCAGAACCTGAGCCAAGTCTGTCAGGCCTGATAACACTCGAGTGATTTGCTCAGCTTGACCAAGGATTTAGGGAAGTGTAAATACATTGTAATATGAGGTAATTAGCAATGAGTGTGATTAGATTTCAAAGCATGTTTAATTGCCAATTCGCATTTCACACTAAACTAGCTGCCAGCAAACTTTGCAGTCACAGTGTCTTTAGCCCCCAATTAATTCAGGTCATACCACCTACCGAAAGCATTTGGAATCCATCCAGTTCTTATCGTCATGGTCCACAATAACAATGCTAATTCAAATTAAACGTAATTGAGTGACAAGTCTTGTTAATAGTCCCTTAAAAACAGTTAGCTACATAACGAAGAGTTCAGCTGCCAGAGCTTTACATCACTTCCAATGGGATTATCCTAAAAATGTGATAAGAATGACAGTCAAAGGGCAAGTACATGATGTCATGTTCAGCAAGAAGAAACTGACCAAGTTTATCCTTCTTAAGTTGACATTTACAGCCAAAACAGAACCACCATGCAGAATGTGTCCTATAGTCTCAATATCTACGGTATATACAGTCTACGAGCACACGCATGTCTTATAATAAATAAAAATTCACAAAACAGTGTGCATGTTGGTTCTGTGAATTCTTAAGCCTCGTCATCAAAGTGGTCTGGTCCATGTGGGCAGGTGAAAGGCGTGAGTAAAACATGGAGGGTGAACTGGACTCTTGAAAGGGGGAGTTTAGCAGCCCCCGACCGCACCAGCGAGGGTCACCGCGGAGTTGCTTTGAGGTTTGCCTTTGTGCCGCTGACCTCCTCGTCTTCTGCCTCCAGACTTTGGCTTCAAGAAAAAAGGAGAAAGGAAGTTATAAGACGATTGTTGACTTTGAAACTTTACACTTGACCGTGATATGGCAACATTTACCTGTCATACTGCAGCAGTATAAAATATATATAATACTAGTATGATATATGAAATAGTAAGCAGCACCACAGAATAGTTACACAGTAAGTACATGGAGTTTACAGGGTTAATACAGGGTTAAAATCTAAAACTAAAACCACTAACAAAAATTCAATATAAAAAATAACTTATTTTAGCTAGCTACTAAGGCAACATTTCTCTTTTTCATTTCAGTTTAAACTGATGTACCATAACTGAAATAATTAAAAACAATATAGACATTAAAAAAGGTAATAAAAATACACACACACAACATAATAAATTTTAAATAAAAACAAAAAAAAATACAAAATTTAAAAACTAATTCAAAATATTAATAAAACTATAATTTCATACTAAAATGATAGTTCATTATTAAATATTAATATGTTTGATTTCTGATTACTGAAATAATTAAAAGCAAATACAACTGCACACATTTTGATGTTCTATGCAGCTATAAAAAAAATACAGAAAGATTTGAAGTTTGTCCATTTGAATTCTAGACAGATCAATTTAAAATAACTGAAATGTTTCAACTTTTGAGATGGTATTCAGAAATTTCTAAATTCAAAATTTTCCATCAAAATTACATCGATAGCTGAGATTGTGATATTTTTAAATTTAACTTCACCTCTAAAAAAAATTCAGATCAAAAAAAAGCAAATGTTTTATCTTTAAAATACAAACACAAAACATGCAGAATTCAAAACTGGGAAGAAAAAAAAAAAAATTTTGATAAATGCCTAAAATTCAAATTTCAACAATTCAAATAAAAATTCATCCATGTGTTATTGTCAGCCAAATAGATCACTGTAACACTGCACAAGAAAATTAGAGCATCACTCAAAATACTAGTAATCTGCACCTAAATGCACAGTTACAGGAACACTATAGTGTTCAATATCTTGTCTACGGAGACAACTCCCAAACTAGCGAGTATTAAACACGACACCCCATCGGTCATAAGCCTCACTCATTTCCATGCCACAGTATAATTTGGGTAAAAGATGCATCATGCACTGCTTTCAGGATGTCGAGACTCTATAAACAGCACAGTTCTTGTGAGGGGGTAATTAGCAGTCTTGGGAATGAGTGAGTCGCTTGCTGTCCCTTGTTTTACCTTGTTCTCTTTGTTTTGAGGGTCTTCCTCCATTTCTGTCTGAAGCAGTAAGAAGTGTGAAACAAAAGGTAAACGAAAACAAAACGGAGCAATTTATGGGAAATAAAGAGATGAAATGATAGCAAAAGTGAAGAAAAGCAACATGAAGCAAAGTAAAAATTTCATGTGAGAATAAAAAGGAAAATGAAAACAGGTGGAGTGAAGGGGAAAGTGACAGAAAGCTATTAGACCAGACACATCAGACAAGCAGGAAGACAAATTGCCAGTATAAATCTGAGCATAATACATCTTATATTTAGTTGTTACTACCTGTTGTGGTACACTTTGCTGAGCGGCTGGTGATCCTGTGCTACAGCTCTCCTCATTGGACGGGGCCACTCCATCCTCTCTTCTAGCCGGGGCTTTCTTTGTTGACTGCATCTTGATTTGTGGAGGTTTCGAGTTTGACGGCTGATTATTTGTTGACAGGAGCAACTACAAGCCAAAAGAACAAAAGTGATCAGCTGAAACTACTATGAAATACTGAAAGACTTCCATGCATTCGGTTGTAAGTCTTACTCTCCATGAAGCTGACCTTTGTGATGGTGCCCACAGCTTTAGTTCTTCCCTCTCTGAACACGAGCCTCTGGTCTATGTGCAGGTACTCTGGGGTTTTAATGAAGCGGAAGTGTACGGTAGCTTTGTCTCCTGTGCGTAAGCAGTCGCTGGTCATAGAGAGGATTGTGGCTGTTTGCCTGATGCTACCGCAGTGCACTGTGGGAAGGAAGAGACAAGTGAGAGAAATGGTTGGAGACAAATCTCACATATCTGCATTTAGGAGTGTGCAAGTGCATGTGTCTCACCCATTGCTTGATATCTAGGCGAGATGGTCGTCGGGTGATGTAAAACTAGTATCTCGGCCTCAAACTCCCAGTATGCCTGCGGGTTTAATCGTGGTGACACCATGACCATGCCCTTCCTTATTGATGAACGCTTGATCTGAAGGAGAAAGAAATGAGGAGGAATGCTGTAATGAACAGCAAGATAAGATCGGAGCTGGTTTTGTTTTGTGTTGTGGGTTTGGTGATAACGGAGATGGAATGAAACGCACAATTTACGCGATTGAAAGAGCATGACTCTGACTAAATCTCCAATGGCAACTTGTATTGTTATCATTGAGGCTGAGAAAAGAACACAATGCTGCAGATAACAGGTAGATAAATGCCATTATTATTGCTGTTTTCCATGTTCATAGAGTAAATATTTTTACACAGCTTTTTAATAAATTCCGGGTAGCCGGTGTTTCATATGCGTTCAGCCAATCAGCGTACACTTATGTCACTGGTAGTTCCTATAGAACTGTTTTAGACCCTGCTATGAAGTAGGAGCTAAATTAGTTCCCACAAACAGAGTTCCTAGAACTAAATACATTCCTAGTTCCTGCGGTGCAAGCATGCCAAAAAGCGAGAACTTCCGCCAATAGTTCTGGGAACTATGAAAAGGTTCCTCCGGCGCGAAAGCACCTTATGAGATCCAATTCATGAACAAATCACTCAGAACTATTTTTTGATGTGTTAGTCAAAAAGATTCACTGAACAATTCACTGACTGAGAAAATCTGATTCAGAGTAAATCACTTGCAACTGATTCTCCTACTGAACTGATTATTCAGTTATGTCCGATTTAAAATTAATCAGGAACTGTTAGTTGTAATTAATAATACATATTCACAACACTATGACATCATAAAGTTTTTTGTCAGATTGGCTTAAATATAAGCTGTTTTTTGATTAATGACAAAGTTTTGAGTTCTGAAACTTACAGAATGTTTTTTTTTATTAGGGATGCACCGAATGTTCGGCAACCGAAATTGTTCGGCCGAAAATAGCAAAAAAAACTTTTTCGGTGTTCGGCCGAATTAGCGAAAAGACCGAATAAATTGTACCGAACAATGCCGTGACGCGATCAAATAGAGGCGCGCACTAATGCGGCAAACATATCTGCAGTGTGAAAGTATTTAAAACTGTCAGAGAAAGACGCAAAAATCATTACAAGCACGAAGCACAGACAGCGAGAGACTGCTTAGCGCTGCATCTCATGTCTCCGATGAGAAGAGGAAGAGGTGGTTGTTGCTGGTTACTGTGATGACTGAAATCGCGAAATGGCCTCAAACGATTAGTAAATAAACTGCAGAATGTTATGTTTTCAAATACATGCACGAATTTCATGCATTCAAACAGCTTCACGAGCTCATGGTGCCAGGGTTCAAAGTCCAAAGCGAGGAAAATCTGAGCTAAAACACTGTTACTCGTCATTTGCTCAGTAATATTTTTATCTTTTTTTTAAAAAACATGTGACAATGTGATATGTGCGACAAACATCTTCCCAAATTCGTAATGAGAATCATTTAAATATCTGCATGCTGTTGTCAACAAAAAGAAACACTAAGATCTTCCTGCGGGTTTCTGCCAAAATAAAATAAGAAAAAAAAGCAAAAAGAAAAAGCAACAACTCCATCAACATTCATAAATGTTAGTAATTTTACTGTTGTTCTATAAAATAAAAAAAATAACACAATAATAATAACACTAATTACCCTACAACAGCTCTATACATTTATTATAACATTCACACAGTGTTCAAATTGGGATTTGTAATATATTGTAATGTTTTAAAAGAAGTCTCTTCTGCTCAGCAAGGCTGCATTTATTTGTACAGTAAAAATACATGCCTGATTCAAGAAGGGGGTCCCAAAAATGGCCAAAAAAATATTAATTCGATAACTTATTAATTTTAAGTTAAATTGTGCATTGTTGGTATAATGTCTGATAGAATGTTAAAAATGTTCAGTGTTAAGTAAATATTTTTAAATTGTTGTTTTGTAACTGATTTTTTATTTTTTTTTTCGAAAAGCAGGACAAAACAGTAAAAAGCACATTTTGGCTATTTAATTTATGCAATAGTGGAAAAAAAATAAATAAATAAAATAAAAAAAATTTTTTTTGGCAAAATAGACCTACATGTGGGAAAAAAAAAAAAAATGCGAAAAATCGTGTTCGGTATTCGGCCTTCGGCCCAGTGTTTCATTTTGTTCGGCTTCGGCCAAGAATTTTCATTTCGGTGCATCCCTATTTTTTATAGCACAATAACCTCTTATATATCAAAAGATGAAGGGAATTTTGATTTCTCAGTTCATGACCCCTTTAATTCCATTTAGTTTGGAACTCACACCACATACCTTCTTCAGAGCAAAAGAGGCCGTCTGTCCACCGCGGACCTCTTTCACAGGCATCCTCTTGCGGTGAATGGATTTGACAGTGATAGGGAGGAAAGCACCCAACGGGTCTGGTCCAAGAAGCAAAGTGTCATTGAGTCGAATCAGCCCTCGTAACGTGGTCCCAGACACTACTGTTCCTACACCCTGGCCAAAAAAAAATAAAAAAAAATAGACTGTTAAGAGGGGGGGCACATATACATATATAAAAGGAGACAGACACAATGCTCACTGGTACTGAATAGGTGTCGTCTATCTGAAACTCAGCAGGCTCGTGGTCTTTGAATGAACTTCTGGAGGAGAGCAGGTTCAGGAACATTTTCAGCAGGTCCATGTTTTCTCCTGTGACGTTAGAGATCTGGAAGATGGGACATATTCTACAAAACAAACAAATATATGTGAGTCTGGAGAATAATTTGGTTAAAAGTCAGCAGGTAAGCAAAAAGAGGTTTGTATTGTGGGTCATCACCTCTCAGAACTGAAATTGGATGCTGTGACGATGACATCATCTTTGTTCTGGACTAGGACAGGGATCTTTCTGCATCCTGGAGACTTTAATATCTTCTGCAGGAGCTTCAAGGTCTCTGAAAAGACATTAGTGTTCATTAGTATGGCATTGCCTACTTTCCACAATTTATAGTGAATTAAGCAATGGCATTATTAGGGTTCACCTTGAAGAATATTAGCTGGACACATGTCAATCTTAGTAACCACCACAAAGACAGGAACATTGAGAGCTAATGCCAAACCCAGATGCTCTTTGGTCATGCCGACAATTCCTGCATTACTTCCAATCTGTGCAAGGGGGAGAAACAGAGTAAATTTCAAGATGTCAACAATCATTAGCGCACTGTTCCAAACCCTAATAAGCTGCATACTTTGGCAGCACATTTAGGTCTCATACATTATTCCACATTTTAGTCCAAATTCAGATCTAAAGGACATATCTATTACAAATGTATTTTAATGAGAACTAAAACATTTTTTGTTTTTAAAGTTAATGAAATAATGAATTAAAATGGACTATTTGAACCAGCGTTTGTTGTGCTTGTTAGAGTATTGAGTTCTTAGCGAAGCAACATGCTAATGACAGACTATTAAGAATCAGCTGTGAGCAGCAGTGAGTCATTTCTCATGTGGCTCACACTATTTATGCAATGCAGTGTGTGAGTGACTGTTTTGAAGAACATTTATGAAGTTTCATTTGGTTAGGACGCTGCCACTGAAGAAAACAAAGCTGCCTGCGTAGACATCAAGGTAGCTCAGAAGATTTTTTCCCCCTCTTTACCATCAGCATGCAGAAATCAGGCAGATGGCCAGTCATTCCAAACACAGTTGTCTTCAGGTACTTCTCATGGCCAGCAAGGTCAATAAAGGTAATGACTTTAGAAGACTTCTCGCAGATCTTGGTCCAATCCAGGCTGCCTCCGTGACTGTCGGGTTTGTTGACTACCTGGCCTTCTTGATCAAATCCCAAGATGTCATTGCCCACGCTGCTGGTGCGGCCACTCTCCATTTCATGCTTGTGCCTGAAGAGCTTCTGTCGTGCAAAACCACGTCCATTGTCCAACTCTCCATGAGTCAGCACACCCAGCAGAGTGCTCTTACCGGCATCGACGTTCCCCACTACAGCCACCCTGAGGAAAACACCATCATGACTTTGAGTTTGTAATGCAAAATGGCTACAGACAATAAGGTAAAAGGTTCTTGGAACTTGGAAGACACATTAAAGGGGTCATATAATGCTATATCCACTTTTACAAGTTGATTGTACTGAAATGTGTGTTGGCAGTGCCTGTACACAACCATCCTATAAT
>JAFVLL020025076.1:0-49596 GCA_021397915.2 Tor tambroides | reverse complement strand
ATTATTATTAGTTGTTGTTTTTTAAAAATCTTTCTGATTACAAACTTTTGAATGGTAGTGTTAGACCTAAATATTATAATATGTTGATGAAAACTCATTGGAAGATGCCACTCTCCATTTTTTTTTATTTTTTTTTTATTGGCACCTTAACATTTGAAAATTCCTTTTGGGATAGGAATTTATAGTTTAATTCAAAATCTTGTCATGCATAAATTCAGACTTTGTGTGAAAAGGTTTTAGGGGTGAATATTCTGGGTGTCTGACAGACTTCCTGCGATAAGTTGCTGTCACATTCAGAGTGGGAATTGCCAGGTGTTGAACAGAATGAAATTGCGATTTTGAATTATACATCCTCTCTTCAGTCTGGATTTAGACTTGATGCTGATGGAAGTCATCACTGTTGTCTGGAAGTAGCACTGGGAGGCATTACTTGGTGTTGAGACTCCTCAGTGACTCCACATTCACCTGAAACATGAGACCATTAGCGCTGATGTTAGCTTGTAGAGGAATTTCCGCTCTGACCTTTAGATGTGGTGTTAGTGCACTGTGCTTCTCGTGTCACCGTGACCTTCTTGTCTTGAGCTCTCAAGCACTGATAGAGTGCCATGTTTAATTACAGCAGGATCGTCGTGAAAATCAGCAGGAATGCTGAGCACAGCCATTTATTTTTAATTAGTTCAACCATTCGAGGCAACGGAGCGTCGTTTAATCAGCGCAGTGCAAATGTGAAGACACATTATCTAATGGTTCACTTTACCCCACTCTTTTTCCAGGAGAAGGAGCAGAGGCCTCTGAAGGAGGGAGTTCAGGACATGTTGGTGAAACATCACCTCTTCAGCTGGGATATTGATGGCTAAACCATCGCACACTTCCTGTGAGCTGCAAACACGTAGACCAAATCACTCTCCATCTGCAGAAAAACAGGGATCACACGTGAAATTCATGTTCATTTGTTGTACAGCTTTATGTCACATGGCTGAAGTGGTGAGTGTTTGTGTGTCTTGGCACAATAGTTTCACTTTTTGTGACTCTTAAAAGAGTCTGTCTGTACAAAAGAGGAGTTCTTTGCCAGGATTTCACACCGAATCAAACTAAGGACTGCCTGCAAACACTTCGTCTCCTCCAAAGCTAAATAAATGTTGCACCATTTGACTAGTGGTCATGAATGAATGTAGGATTTGCACCCTTTTGTCCATTTACTCTTAAGTAGTCTTAACTGCCGGTGATCTCTGGATAGTGGGAAAGATGTGAGTCCAGCTCTTATGCTCCTGAAGGATTGTCTTGAAGAGCTAATTCAGTGTCTGAATGATCACGTTTGTGTATATCAGACATGTGCAATCAGAGATTAAACACCTCTTCAGAGGACTTTCCAAATATGATTGTTTCCAAAATAGCTGAATAATTAAAAAAAATAATAAATCCCGTGGGTACCACCCCACATCCGTAAAATCCCATTGCATCCACAGCAAACTAATGATGGCAGGTGACAGGAAACTTATTCACTGCAGTCAGGTCTCTTTCTGTCATGTGTAGTTCAGACTGCAGCATTAAAACACTAGCCTCAACATGAAGGACATCACTGATTCAGTGTTGTTGGTGTGGCGATGAATCAGCTTTGTGTTATATATATTTTGCTGTTTCTTATAAACCGTGTAAAGTATAAAGAGAGAACTAGTATTTCGCGCTTTTTTTTTTTTTGAGGTGTGAAATAGAAGAAGGTCCAGTGCTGCATTACAGTCTACATGGAGTCATAATGAGCCGCTCTGAATGAGTGACGCAAAAGAGCTTTGTGTCTTCTCTGCAAGAGCCTGCAGTGCCACAGTTGGATGTTAGAGTAAATGAAAGAAAAAGGGTCCATTTTATAGTTCTTGTAATTGGTAGACATGGTTGTTTTGAACCAAAAACTAGTCTGTAATGGTTGAGCATGACCAAACTCGCAGGGCTTTAGATCATATGCACGATCACTGATAATGTGTACGTAAATAAAAATCTATATCTGTAAGAATTTGTGTGCTTTTGTCTTTTGTGTGTGTGTGTATGTGACTTGACTTCTATAATATGACTGTCAACAGAGAAGAAATGAGGAAACATTCCCACAAGTGGCACTAGGCATAATCCCAGAGGTCTTCAACTTGAGATTTTTGTGAAAAATATGTATTGAAGTCACAATAAAACAGAAGACAGATCTTCTGTATTGTGACAGTACATTCAAGTGAAACTGATAATTGGAAAAATACCAAAAATGATCAAAGGCGCCTTTAAAAAAGTATTCAAAGCCTTTATTCAACTGGCTATTTCATCATAAAAAAAATAAATCATGTTCAAATCAATGTGTTTCAGGCATAGATGCCTTCCTGCTACCTACAAACTCAAGAAAAAAGTTTAACTAGACACCTGCATGGATGAACTGACAGAGATGATTATTGTCAAGAAAACCATTCTTGGACTACAATAAAGAAAGACACCACTAGATGGCACAATCTTGAAAAGGGATTGTTTAAAAAAAAAAAAAAAGTTGGGCATAGGCTTTGTTCTACCCACTGTGGTTGACTGAATGGAGGCGGGTCTGAATGGGTTAAGGCTAGAAGGGATACATATGGCGCTACTGGGCATGCGCACATCAATACAGCGTAATTTAAAATTACTTTTTTTTTTTTTTTTTTCATTCTTGTAAGGGGTAAGTTTAGGGTTTGGGTAGGTATAGACGTTAATAAAACAATCTAATAGGTAGAAAATTAATTTCACTGTTCATTTCCTGTCGGAGCTGTATCCCTTATAGCCACAACCGTCTGAATGAAAGCTTGCAGTCTATTGTAGGAAAGTACTGATTTTAAAGGGATAGTTCACCCAAAAATTTTAATTCTATCATCATTTACTCACCTTCAGGTTATTCCAGTTTCAGTTTCTTTTTTCTGTTGAACACAAAAGATATTTTGAAAAATATGGGTAATCAAACAGTCGTTGGTCCCCATTGACTTCCACAGTATGGGGAAAAAAAATACTATGGAAGTCAATGGGTCCCCAGCGTGTTTTTTTTTTTTTTTTTCAAAATATCTTTTGTGTTCAAACGAAGAAATACACTTAGACAGGGTTGAAACAACTTGAGGATGCGTAAATGATGACAGGATTTTCATTTTTGGGTGAACTATTCCTTTAAGCAGACTGATTGGAGAAGTCTGACCGTTTTCAAACCCTGGCTACGGCCATTCTCACGAGAGAAAAGACTGAAGGACTGGGATATGACATTTTGTAAAAATGAAACATGCATGAAGTATTCACAATAATATTGATAAAACTGATTTATAAAACAGGGTGAATTTTCAGTTCGTCAACTAAATTCATTGTCTCAGAATGTAAATTTAAAATGTTAGACATCGGTAATGGTATACAACAGAAGTCCTTGCTCCATCTTTAATTCAACAATGGGGTATTTGGTCTAACAAAGGTTGAAGACCCCTGGACTAGATAGCCAAACTCAGCAAAACAAGAATCACACACTGCTGATATTGTGAACATCAGTTTATTTGAATATTGGTAGTGGAAAATGAGTTTCACAGGTAAACGCAGAGAATGATCCAGGTATCATATTGCCTCAAGGGTGTGAATACTAAAGCTTAATAAACAGTAAAACCCTCAGAAAGAAATTACAGCAAGTGTTCTAAAGGACTATAGATCAAAGCTGGAAAAAAAAAAAAAAAGGTTAAAACTTTTTTTTAATTCTTAAGAACAACTGGCACTGATTTGTAAAGTTTCCCGATCGTGAACTATTACACACATTTTATAACCTTAAGATCTACATACTGTTCTTCGTCCCTTACTCTGTGTATATTTCACTGGGTAGTCTGAAGTATCTTATTTGATAGAGTATGTTCCCAGAACCTGAGCCAAATCTGTCGGGCCTGAAAACACTCGAGTGATTTGCTCAGCTTGACCAAGGATTTGGGGAAGTGTAAATAAACTGTAATATGAGGTAATTAGCAATGAGTGTGATTAGATTTCAAAGCATGTTTAATTGCCAATTGGAATTTCACACTAAACTAGCTGCCAGCAAACTCTGCAGTCACAGTGTCTTCAGCCACCAATGAATTCAGGTCATAACACCCACCAAAAGCATCTGGAATCCATCCAGTTCTCATCGTTATGGTCCACAATAACAATGCTAATTCAAAATAAATGCAATTGTGTGACAAGTCTTGTTAATATTCCCTTAAAAACAGTTAGCTACATAATGAACAGTTCAGCCGCCAGAGCTTTACATCATTTCCAATGGGATTATCCTAAAAATGTGATAAGAACGACAGTCATAGAGCAAGTACATGATGTCATGTTCAGCAAGAAGAAACGGACTTCAGGTTTATCCTTCTGAAGTTGACATTTACAGCCAAAACAGAACCACTATGCAGTATGTGTCCTATAGTCTCAAAATCTACGGTGTATATACAGTCTACGAACACACGCACGTCTTATAATAAATTAAAATTCACAAAACAATGTGCATGTTGGTTCTGTGAACTCTTAAGCCTGGTCTTCAAAGTGGTCTGGTCCGTGTGGGCAGGTGAAAGGCGAGAGTAAAACACGGAGGGTGCACTGGACTCTTGAAAGCGGGAGTTTAGCAGCCCCCGACCGCACCAGCGAGGGTCACTGTGGAGTTGCTTTGAGGTTTGCCTTTGTGCCGCTGACCTCCTCGTCTTCTGCCTCCAGACTTTGGCTTCAAGAAGTAAAGAGAAAGGAAGTTATAAGATGATTGTTGACTTCAAAAACTTTACACTTGATCCTGCTGTGGCAACATCTACCACTTATACTGCAGCAGTATAAAATACATAATACTATAAATATATAATAGTAATAATAAGCAGCACGACAATTACACTAAGTACATGTAATTTACATTTCAGCTAGTTGGTAAGGCAACATTTCTCTTTTTCATTTCAGTTTAAATTGAAGTACTAAAAAGAACTAAAATTGAAAAAAAATGTTAAAAACTATATAGACATTTTTTTTAAAATTACATTAACTATAATGTAAAAACAAACAAACAAAAAAAAAAACATTCAAAATTAATTTAAACTATAATATTTCATACTAAAATAAGGGTAGCTCTTTGTTAATAAATATTAATATATTTGATTATTGACAAATATTAATAAATATTTGATTTTCAAATATAACCACACATTTAAATTCTCTATGCAGCTATAAAAATTACAGAAAGATTTGAATTTTGTTCATTTGAATTCTAGATGGATCAATTTAAAATAATTAAAATGTTTCAACTTGAGATGGTATTCAGAAACTCATTCAAAATTACATCAGCCAAATTTCTCTTATATTTTTAAATTTAACTTCACCTCTAAAAAAAAAAAAAAAAAAAAAAAAATCAGAACAAAAAAAATTTGCAATTATTTTTTTTTTTAATGCAAATCTTTAAAATACCACACAAAAACTTTTAATATATGTCACATGCAGAATTCAAATAAAAAAAAATATATATATATATATATATATATATATATATATATATATATATATATATATATATATATATTTTTTTTTTTTTTTTTTTTGGGAAATGTCTAAAATTCTGATTTCAACAAAATTAAAATCCAAATATTCATCCATCTGTCAACCAAACAGATCACTGTAACATTGCCCAAGAGAATTAGAACCATCACACAAAATACTTCTCTGTGCCTAAATGCACAGTTACAGGAACACTACAGTGTTCATTATTTTGTGTACTGAGACAACTCCCAAAGCCTCACTCATTTCCATGCCACAGTATAATTTGGGTAAAAGATGCATCATGCATTGTGCTTTCAGGATGTTGAGACTCTATAAACAGCACAGTTCCTGTGAGGGGGTAATTAGCAGTCTTGGGAATGAGTGAGTCACTTGCTGTCCCTTGTTTTACCTTGTTCTCTTTGTTTTGAGGATCTTCCTCCATTTCTGTCTGAAGCAGTAAGAAGTGTGAAACAAAAAGGTAAACGAAAGCAAAAACAGCAATTTATGGGAAATAAAGAGGGATGAAATGAAAGCACAATAGAAGAGCATGATGTAGGTGAAGCAAAGTAAATGTTTCATGTGAGAATCAAAAGGAAAATGAAAACGTGGAGTGAAGGGAAAAAAGTGATAGAAAGCTATTAGACAGGACAGATCAGACAAAACACAGCAGGAAGACAAATTGCCAATACTCATAAATCTGAGTATAACACAGCTTATATTTAGTATTCTTCCCCTCGTCTGTTGTTATTACCTGCTGCGGCAGGTTTTGCTGGGCGGCTGGCGATCCTGTGCTAGCGCTCTCCTCGTTGGACAGGGCCACTCCATCCTCTCTTCTAGCCGGAGCTTTCTTTGTTGACTGCATCTTGATTTGTGGAGGTTTAGAATTTGATGGCTGATTATTAGTTGACAGAAGCAACTACAAGCCAAAAGAATAAAAGTGATCAACTGCTAGCCGGAAAATACTGAAATGCTTGCATGCATTCAGTTGTAAGCTACACCCCCATGAAGCTGACCTTCGTGATGGTGCCCACAGCTTTAGTTCTTCCCTCTCTGAACACGAGCCTCTGGTCTATGTGCAGGTACTCTGGGGTTTTAATGAAGCGGAAGTGTACGGTAGCTTTGTCTCCTGTGCGTAAGCAGTCTCTGGTCATAGAGAGGATTGTGGCTGTTTGCCTGATGCTACCGCAGTGCACTGTAGGAAGGAAGAGACAAGTGAGAGAAATGGTTAGAAACAAATCTCACATATTTGCATTTAGGAGCATGCAAGTGCATGTCATCTCACCCATCGCTTGATATCTAGGCGAGATGGTCGTCGGGTGATGTAAAACTAGTATCTCGGCCTCAAACTCCCAGTATGCCTGCGGGTTTAATCGTGGAGACACCATGACCATGCCCTTCCTTATTGATGAGCGCTTGATCTGAAGGAGAGAGAAATGAGGAGGAATATTGTAATGAACAGCAAGAGTGTTTCCAACAGACTTACACTCTATTTGTGGCGGCATATATGCAAATTCATTCTCTGCCAGCAGGAGGCGCATTTAGAGTGGGAGAGATAGAGGTTTCCCCGGTAACGGCTGTACACAAAGCAGCTACACTCACAAACGCTGCTTTATAAGACATTACATGCAAGATGAAATAAAAATGACATCTAAAATTTTCTGAAGACAGTCGGTTTCCTTCAGAAATACAGTGATATAAAAACACTCGCACAGGGTTTCAACTTTGAAATGTGCAGTGCTCATGTCAAAGCTTTTTGGAAAATCTATTTGTGGTGGTCACAAATTCTGAGTATGGGTCACCATACTTGGCCACACACCACTTCCCTTTCCCCCCTTACCTTTCCCCTTTTCAAATATAATCAGAATCACTAAAAAGTAGTGGTGTCAAAATTAGCGCGTTAACGCAGGCGATGAATTTCAGTTTAACGCGTTAAAAATATTTAACGCAATTAATGCAGGGGCGGGGCTATGGCTGGCCTCCCCTCTCACAATTGCTGTTTCTGTCACTTTTTCTCTTGACAAGAAGTGCATTTATTCAGTCGCAGAACGTCTTTATGACCACATCAAACAGGAGACGTTTCAGACGCGCGCTACAGCTTCATTTCAGCGGCAGGCGTGAGTCAAACGAGCGCGGAAACTGTACTGCACTCACAGCGCGTGCAGCGCCGGCTCGCGCTGTAGCCTGTATATTTTCACATCAAAGCATGAAATAAACTAAGTTAGTCATGAAGTTACCAAAAAGGCGATTTAAGCTGCCTTAAAACTGTGCTTGCATGTAATATATTTTATATGAGTCACATTTAAGGACATGTCTCTGAAATGGTTTTCAAAACTGTCCTGGAGCATCCCAGCACTGTCTCCCTCATCTAACACACCCGATTCAACTCGTCAGCTCATTAATAGAGACCTGAAGTGTGTCAGAAATGGTAAAAAGAGTTGAGAGAAAATATGATGCGTGTCAGATCCGCGTCACGTTCAGCAGCGATCTCTTAAAGAAATAACAGCCAAAATAACCTAATAACCAGCTGCTGTGATGTCTATTAATCAAAGGACAAAGGAAGAAAAAGAGGAAAAAAAGAACTTTTATAGCTTTAAGAATTCATCTATATTTAATTTAGAATTTAGTGTTTGATAACTTCAACTTCAATTTCTGTATATTTCTGCTGAAGGGCACAGGTAAATATGACATTTATTATAATGGGTTTATGTGAAGATTGTTTTAAGTTCACTTAAATTAGAAGTTATTTTTTTAAAGTCTAATAAATGTTAAAATTGATAGCTCTCAATTATACTCTAATGTTGAATGGCTATAGTATATGGTTAAATATTAGGGGGGGGGGCAATTTTATAGAGAAATCAGTATTGGTATCAGTGATACTGGCCTTCAGTCATAAAGATGCCATTAAACATTAAAAAATATAATTGTCTTTATGTGGTCTCAATGAAGATTTTGATATTCGCCCTTTTCTTTAATTATTTTAAAGATTTAGATGGTAAGTTTTACGACGTTATATTATACTTTCAATTTTGTGTTTTGGATGTAGTTTTTGCATTTTTGTGCATTTTTCGCATGTTTTGCATTTTGGTACTTTCTTTGGTTTAATTTAGTATATTTTGCAGTTAGGTATTTAGTTAAATGTATTTGGTGCTTGTTATTTATTGTTGTTTTCACTTTTATGTTTTTGCCCTTTTCTTACATGATTTGTTGATTACCCTGACCCTCTTTTTTTTTTTTTCTCTCTCTTTGGTCATGTGGGCAATCATGTGATTTGGTGTTGTGTGTATATAAGGGCGTTGACATGCGTCTTCATTGTCTGATGAAGAGCGTTTTGGGCTCAAAACGTCACCTCTGGTGAGAACATAATTAAAAACTTCTCTATCTCTGGAGCTGTGGTGTGCCTACTTTGATGCTTTTGTTCCTTTATGTTGTTTGTACATTAATTTGAAGATTGAATGTGGAATTATTGCAATATAAAAGTATATTTAAAAACCTTAATGTTAGGTGGGATTAATTGCGATTAATTTCAGAAAAATATGCAATTAGTTAATTTTTTTTAATCGATTGACAGCACTACTAAAAAGACGACGTCATCTGGGAACGTCTGAACAACAATCTTTATTGAACAATTCTGTAATTTGTCAACTAAATTAACTCTTTCCCCAAACACGGAATTTTCCAGGTTTCAGTGATTTCATTGTTATACACTCGGGAGTGCTATTATGCATCTCCTGATCAAAAACACGTGCGAGGAAGATGCAGAAACAAGCGATCTCATATGTAAGCAGACGCAGATGAAAAATAATGCGATCATCAACAATAATATAAATATAAATGAAAACTGCCTAATGTTACAGAGTGAAATGTCGGTCCAGGAAGGGGTACTGTGAAGTAATGTGCAAGCTTTGGGAGTGCTAATGGAAGTGACCTACTGCATATTGCTAATGCAATTTTCTCAGCTTTTTGCTCAAAATGTTGCTTTTTTAATGAAACTTAGCTACATTCAAGTGTTGATTTAAAAAAATAAAATGGATTTTTTTTGTATAAAGGAGAGGCTCTGTTCTTTAATTTGTTGTATTGCACAGTCAGACATTCATACAACAAAATATTCTGGGGGCCATGAAATTTGAGGGAAAACGATCAAAAATGCTGGTGGTGGCTGGCAACTTTTTGTTCAAAAATGCTGGTGGAGAGAGTTAATTTGGCTCCTAAATATTTAATTCCATTTAGTTTAGAACCCACACCACATACCTTTTTCAGAGCAAAAGAGGCCGTCTGTCCACCACGGACCTCTTTCACAGGCATCCTCTTGCGGTGAATGGATTTGACAGTGATGGGAAGGAAAGCTCCCAAAGGGTCTGGTCCAAGAAGTAAAGTGTCATTGAGTCGAATCAGCCCTCGTAACGTGGTCCCAGACACTACTGTTCCTACACCCTGGCCAAAAAAAAAAATTGGACTGTTGAGAGAGGGGGCACATAAATACGTAAACGGAGACAGACAGTGTGCTTACTGGTACTGAATAGGTGTCGTCTATCTGGAACTCGGCAGGCTCGTGGTCTTTGAATGAGCTTCTGGAGGAGAGCAGGTTCAGGAACATCTTCAACAGGTCCATGTTTTCTCCTGTGACGTTAGAGATCTGGAAGATGGGACATATTCTACAAAAACAAATATATGTGAGTCTGGAGAATAACTGGGTTAAAAGTCAGCAATAAGCATAAATGTGAATTGTGGGGCATCACCTCTCAGAACTGAAATTGGATGCAGTGACGATGACATCATCTTTGTTCTGGACTAGGACAGGGATCTTTCTGCATCCTGGAGACTTTAATATCTTCTGCAGGAGCTTCAAGGTCTCTGAAAAGACAGTGTTACATATTAGTGTTCATTAGTATGGCAATACCTACAGCTTTCCGTAATTTACAGTCAATTAAGCAATGGCGTTATTATGGTTGACCTTGAAGAATATTAGCTGGACACATGTCAATCTTTGTAACCACCACAAAGACAGGAACATTGAGAGCTAATGCCAAACCCAGGTGCTCTTTGGTCATGCCAACAATTCCTGCATTACTTCCAATCTGTGCAAGAGAGAGAAATGGAGTAAATTTAAAGATGTCACCCATCATTAGAGCACTCGTGTTACAAACCCTAATAGGCTTCCCACTTTGGCAGCTCTTTTATGTTTCATAAATCTGTTCCCAACATGAAGTTTGGTCCAAAATTACACCACATTTTATTCCAAATTCACATCTGAAGGAAATGTCTATTACAAATGTATTTTAATCAGAACTAAAAATGTTTTTTGTTTTTAAAGTTTTTGAAATAATGAATTAAAATGGACTGTTTTAACCAGGATTTGTTGTGCTTGTTAGAGTATTTATAGTCATTTCTCATGTGGCTCACTCATACTCTTATTTGATTAGGATGCTGCCATTGAAGGAAACAAAGCTGCCTATGACCTATCAAGGCAGCTCACTAGGTTTCGAAACTGAACTTTTCCCCTTCCTTACCATCAGCATGCAGAAATCAGGCAGATGGCCGGTCATTCCAAACACAGTAGTCTTCAAGTACTTCTCATGGCCAGCAAGGTCAATAAAGGTAATGACTTTAGAAGACTTCTCGCAGATCTTGGTCCAATCTAGGCTGCCCCCGTGACTGTCAGGTTTGTTGACTACCTGGCCTTCTTGATCAAATCCCAGGATGTCATTGCCCACGCTGCTGGTGCGGCCACTCTCCATTTCATGCTTGTGCCTGAAGAGCTTCTGTCGCGCAAAGCCACGTCCATTATCCAGCTCTCCATGAGTCAGCACACCCAGCAGAGTGCTCTTACCGGCATCCACATTCCCCACTACAGCCACCCTGAGGAAAACACCATCATGACTTTGACTATAGCCATTTTGCATTACTAACTCAATAAGGTAAAAGCTTCTTAGAACTTGGAAGACATATTAAAGATGTCCCTTTAATATAATAGAGCATAAATCATCGATATGCTACACTACTGTTCAAAAGTTTGGGGTTGGCAAGTTTTTAACATGTATTTGAAAGACGTATCTTATAGGCTTGTGACATTGAGGAAATTTTCCCACCGGTTAATCGATGTGTGACAACACCGGTAATACCGGTATCATTGGGGGCGTGCGTTCATTGGAGTTTTCCCTCTTTTCCTCTCTTTCCTTTGCTTTTACAGTTTTTTTTCCAATTGCTAACAACCGTTTACCAATACTTAAAGTACTTTTTCTAAACTCTTAACACCGCAACACACCTACATCACACAGTTAGCCAAATAGTTAATTTTCTGGCCAAAACCACATTTTGTTAAATAAATACGAACTCTACATTTCAAAATGCTGAATACCTTTTTCTTCATATACAAACTCTATCAAAACACAGCAAGCTTGATTCAAAATCGAGTCATTCGGTCAAAACATTAGCACTGGTTTTCTATCCAACATCAACATGTAGTCAGTTATAGTGCATAGACTGTCAAAATGCTAACAATTAATGGCTTTACAAAAACTGCATTACTTATGTCTCAGTTCGACCTGTATAGAACACATTTTTTTTTAATGGATCTCATATTGTAACAACAACAACAATAATAATTCAGCCAGCAACTTCATTTGTGTGTGTGTGTGTGAATGGATTCATTTTAGACAGTATGTGTACAGCATAGTGAAGGATCATCAGCACTTCATGGAATGTAAAAGAAAAGTGACAGAATTGCAGAAGTAAAGGCTTTACTGGCAAAATGAAATTGCTGTCAGTGATTTAAAAAAAAAAAAAAAAAAAAACCTTTGAATGTACAGATAAGTTATTTACAAGTGTGCAGTTCATAAATGAACAATTTTCAGTTTTCTCTGTATAAATGTGTCAGTTATGATGGACAATGTACAGTATTGTTATGAATGTTTTACAATTGTTCAGGCTGAATATAGCCTGCGTTAAGAAACTGTTCTTGTGCCTGGCTGTTCTGGTGGTTGGTATCGCTGACCAGAAGGCAACAGTTCAAAGAGAGACTGGGCAGGGTGTGTGGGGTCCAAAGTGATTTTCTTAGCCCTTTTCCTCACTCTGGAGATGTAAAAATATTGGAGGTTGGGCAGGGGGGCACCAATAATCCTCTCAGCAGTCCTGACTGTCTGCTGTAGTCTCTTGATGTCTGATTTAGTAGCTGAACCAAACCAGACAGTCCTGGTCTAACTACTCCTCTCCCTAGTCCATCTTGTCCTCTCCCTGGTCCAACCAGTCCTTTTCCTCATCCCAACTATTCCTTTCCCTCGTCCAACTCTCCCTCCTCCAAACATTTTCTTTCTTTTTATGCTTCTCTGCGTTGTTCTGTATTGTTTTGAACAAAACCAATCCAGAGAGTGCCTTTTTATTGTGCATGGCCATGTATGGAAAGACTTGGAATTATTCATTAAGATTGGAATCAGCTAATTCTCAATTATTAGTAATTAAAATCATTCTTAGCAGCTCTTTTAAGCTGCTTTTGTTGCAGAAGTAGAGGCTTTACACTATATTTAAAGTTTGGAACATTAGGTCTTCATTTCTGTCTACTGTGTTTAAGCATTTGTAAAAAAAAGATAAGAAAGATCCATGATTTTTGGTATGGGGTAAGCTTGTGTGAAAAGAACATTTAAGCATTTTAGAAATGTGTTAATTGACTGAATATTGTGTGAAAACAACATGAATTGTGTTAATGGTATGGTCACAACAGATGTATGTTGTGTTAATTGTGTTTAGAGTTTTGAAAATGTGACTACAGATTGGACAAACGGATGTTAGCAATTGGAAAAAAAAAAAAAAAAAAAAAAAAAAAAAAATGTAAATAGCTTATAAATCCCTGTGCGCATTTTACATTCACTTTCAAATTAGCCGCAATTTTGCATTAAATGCTTGAATGGACAACAACAAAACAGTACAATGACAAACTCACTATGAATGAAACATAGAACTTTTAACAACAAAACAAATAAAGAGAGACCAAAATATTGCCAAACAGGCGCTTTAGCATTTCGTTTCGAAACTAAATCTTCCATCATCTTGTCTGCCTCTCCTCACTTATTGTCAGTCAGCTTGACTCACTTTCTTCATGTGATAAATGAAATCCTGCTGCTGATCTGTGATGCGACTGTCGTTTGGCACGCTGCATTGAGCAGCCACGTTCAGTTTTTAACTGTAGTGTCTGTTCTCTACGGCGGCGCGTAAGTGATGTAACCTGTGATGCAGCTTAACACCGGTAACACCATCAACTCCGTCTATCACAGCAAGCCTAGTCATTTATGATCAGCAAGGCTGTGTTTATTTGATCAAAACTGCAAAACTGTGAAATATTATTTACAATTTAAAATAACTTACCTATTTGAATATATCTTTAAATTTAATTTATTACTGTCATGGCAAAGCAGTCATTACTCCAGTCTTCAGTGTCACATGATCCTTCAGAAATCATTATAATATGCTGATTTGCTGCTCAAGAAACATTTCTTATTATCAATGCTGAAAACAGTTGTGCTGCTTAATATTGTGAAAACCTGTGATAAAATTCCTTAATGAGTAGAAAGTTCAAAAGAACTACATTTATTTGAAATGGAAATCTTCAGTAACATTATAAATGTCTTTGCTATCACATTCTATCAATTTAATGTCTCTTTACTAAATACAAGTTTTCATTAACTTTTGAAAGGTTGTGTATATTCTTGTTCTTTTGGATGAACTTTTCTTGATCTTTTGCATTGTCAGCATTCATTTTATGGAAAATAGCAGCCTGGACATTCTCCTAAACACCTCATTTTATGTTACACAAAAAAAAGTATATGATGTTTGAGCAACCATGAGTACATGAGAGCAAGTGTTTATTTTGGTTAAAGGGTTACTCCACCCCAAAATAAAAACTGTGTCATTAATCACTCACCCCCATGTCGTTCCAAACCCGTAAAAGCTTCGTTCCTCTTCCAAACACAATTTAAGATATTTTGGATGAAAACCGGGAGGCTTGTGACTGTCCCATTGACTGCCAAACAATTAACACTGTCAAGGCACAGAAAAGTATGAAAAGCATCGTCAAAATAGTCCATCTGCCATCAGTGGTTCAACCGTAACGTTATGAAGCGACGAGAATACTTTTTGTACGCAAAGAAAAAAAAAAAAAAAAAAAAAAAAAAAAAACTTTATTCAACAATTCGTCTCAATTCGTACACAGTTTGCGCCCAGCGGATATTCTCCAAAATGGCGCTACGCTGACACAGAGGAGACGAATTGTTGAATAAAGTCGTTTTTTTTTTTTCTTCTTTGCGTACAAAAGTATTCTCGTAGCTTCATAATGTTACGGTTGAACCACTGATGGCAGATGGACTATTTTGACGATGCTTTTCATACTTTTCTGTGCCTTGACAGTGAGCACATTTACACGCACATCAGTAAGCTGACAACGCAAGTAAGCTGTGTTTACGTGACTTCATTAACAAATCAGGTCATCAAATTATATTATATTTTGACGTCAAAATATAATAATTTGTGTATCTGACTCCGAGTATTCCATACATTTGTCAGTTAAATTAAGCTTGCAACATGTCAGCGGGAAACTTACAGCTCATCCTCTCATGCAGTTATAAATGCAGCATTGTGACTGAACCACTTCTACTTCTGATGAAGATGAGAACACATTTTTATCATTTTCTGAGTCACGAAAAAGTCTGCTTTTGTAATACATTTCCTTCTTTCTTTACTGCGAGACGTTTGCTCGGTCTAGATGCGCTTATATCTGCGCTAACGTTGCGCTCCTGTCACACATCACACATGCGCACTTCAATAAGCCAACAGAAAGCGGGTTATTGCATTTACATGGCGTGCGAAATCGGAGTAAGAGGCAAAAAACTACCTGTCACGACCGGTTTATGCTTAAGCAGTTTATGACCTTACTCCGATAAAAGAAAACGGGTTACCGTGTTTACATGACCACGTGCGTTTTCGGCTTATTAAGCATAATCAGCTTAAGAACGTGCATGTAAACGCACTCAGTGTTAATTGTCTGGCAGTCAGTGGGACAGTCACAAGCCTCCCGATTTTCATCTAAAATATCTTAAATTGTGTTCCGAAGACGAACGAAGCTTTTACAGGTTTGGAACGACATGGGGATAAGTGATTAATGACAAAATTTTCATTTTGGGGTGGAGTAACCCTTTAAACTGAACGGTCACCTTTCTCATCACTCACCTAACCTCCAGGAAGTCAGCTTCTCCAACTCGACGGCGAATAAGGTAATCTCTGACCTGGCCGCCAGCTTCGGCACGCTCTCTCAACAGGATGAGGTCTGCCTCAATCTGCTCACACATGGACCTTACTGTGGCCACAGATGCCTGCATATCACTCTCGTTCAAACCATAGTCTCCTCCATCTGAAAGAGTATGAGAGACAAGCTGGTGAGTACTCTTTTTTTTAAAAAAAATAAAAAAATAAAAATAAAATCAAATAAGTCTCAAGGCTCATCTCAGTTTCTCACCTGAGCCCACCCCCAAGACATAGATGGTCTCCCCGCAGCCCTCGTCCATCCTCTCACGCAGCTGCCGTAGTAGTAAGTCATACTGTTCCCCATTGGGACTGACCAGGGCTAGCTATGATACACAACAGAAAAGAATCTTATTAAACACAGAACGACTGTGGAACAACATTCCATCTGTTTGTTTTATTACAGTCATAAATGCAGTACAAAGGCTCAGTCTGACTCAACACCAGTGTAAATAGAACAAAGTCATCAATAGACTTGAAGAACAGAGTTGCCTGGCTTTACTGCAGGTTTCATCAGTTGTTATGAGGAGTAATGTTACACAAGCCAAAGTAATGAAGCTTCATGCAAAACACAGTACTCAGCTCCAGCCATACAAAAACAGATCCTCCCCTCAGTCTGAAACGGTCTGATGAACGATAAGGCGGCAGCTGCCACAGCAGAAAACATGAAGAGTTATCTGTCCTGGTTCCCACATCCATCAAGGTTGAGCACTGGTGGATATGTAGACCTAAACTAGTTTATGAATAGCTGACGTGTCAAGCTGGGTCGTGCGGCAACATGCTATACATCTTCTAAAACTATTTAAGACAACATTTTTTTAATTCTTGTTTAAATAGAATGCATGTACTTATAGTACCTCATAATAACTGAAAGACTACATGGAATATTTGTACTTCTGTACTATTAAACAGTAGGTACCAGTACTTATTTCTTAGCTATTAGTAACCATGCCAATAATTAACAACACACAAACGCATACAAATATATTGTATATATTGTAATATTTTATCTCACTAATCATTTTTCATGCGTCATGATTAGAGTTCAGAAAAGTTAAGACTGTGACTGTGAGACAGAGTTCAATTAAAAATCTAAAACAAGGAAAACTGTAACATATACTTTTTATTATTTTAATAGCTGCTAGTAGCTAAGAAATAAGTACCAGAACTAATAAATAGTTATTATTAAAACTGGAATAGGTGCCAAAAACAATACAGAACCTAAATTTGTTGTTTAAAATCTATAATCACACAGTAGTTTCTTGTATATAATAAATAGCTACCAGTGATACTGAAATGAAGGCTAGTTCCTCACTTGGAAAAGAACCATTAAAACAGATACTAGCTTATTATTATGCTCACAGTGTTCAATATTCAGAGGTAATCTTGCCAGGTTGATTATTTTAGTAACAAAGCAATACTATTATAATTATTATTTGTATTTTGATAGTTTTAATTTTTATTTTAGTTACATTTTTAGTAATTTTGTTGTATGTTTTTGTCATTTGTATTAGTCTTTTATAATGTCTATTTATTTACCTTCAGCTTTAGATATTTTAGTACACCAAGTTAAACCAAATGAAAATGGGAGATTATGCCTTGGCAACTAGTTCAAATATATATATTTTATTTCAGTTAACTTATTTCAAGGAAGAAAAATGTTGTTCATTGTTTACATGGTGTTAAAACTTTGGGACCATAAACAACAACAACAAAAAGTTATCAATTCATAAAATGGACTTCCTCATTCTGTGATCTATTTATCTCCTCAGTTTCTCCCTCCTTCTAAAGGAAAATCCCTCTGTGTTGCGCTGATATTTCATCAGGTATTGTGTTGTGAGGTTGTCATTCCTTCACAACTGACAAACTGTCCATATTTCATTCATTGGAATTAATGCAGATTTGCAATCTATAATCAGCTTGCTTTACAACTAAACCCCCACACAGATGGATAAATCAGAAAGCCATATTTTAATACTGCACTACGACAGGTGCATATAATACAGACGATAAGAAATTTGCTAAAAAATATCGCCAAAGATAGCCGTGTTAGCTTAGGTTTACAGATGCAAACACTCAAAATCTCAAAAAGAAAAGAAAGTCAAGTAACATGATTAAAACTGTCAGTTCAAAATTCCAACGTGAAGTCACATTACTAATAATATATTTTTTGTAAACGCATTAATTTACTACGACTAGGCTGACTCTGTTTGAGGCCTACCTTGCTTGAGAAGTCAATGCCGAGATCCACGGCCTCGCCGTTGAACATCTCCCCGTCCTCGAAGCACTCCGACCCGTCGTCCTCGCCGCATCCCCGCGCTGGAGCAAACATGCTAGCGGGGACTACAGACTCTGGTAAACCTATGGCTCCGGGATTAAAACACGGATCTGTCGTGGTTGCTGATGCCATCTCTGGGGCAGCGGTTTTTTTAAATCAAGCTAAAACAACTTTAAAACGATGCGGATTTTGGGGGGACAATTGTAAGCTGATACAGCACAAACACATTCAGACTGTAACGCCGCTCGCCACTAGGCTAAAACCTGTCTCGTCGAGATAAACAAGTATCGCTACATATTACTGGTATCACAATAACACGCCAAGCTGATAATAGAGCACACCAAAGTCTGACAATCTGTCACTATGCACGTTTAAATGTTAAGTTTAAAAATGTTAAGAAAATAAGTCAGGTGTGTTTTACTTCTCCTCATGAATTATTGATCAGCGGTCCTGGCCAATCATTTTCTCCAGAATTATAATCACGTGTGTTATTATCCAATGAAAATTCGTGGGCGGTGCATGTCATTACTAATAAACTATAATTACAATGCAAATGATGCAACATTTAGTTGTAAAGTCGCAAGGTTTGTTTTGGTACATACTTAGGTTGACAGAACAAAATTTAAATAAATAAATAATAATAATAACAATAAACAATCAATTGAAAAAATAAGTGTCAGACTAATAAATAAAGGATATGCTATTTAAAAACGAGCGAGTAGAACATGGACATTTTAGTTGACCGTCTTCATCACGCAGTTGTGTAGTAACTCTGAATCCACGTAAAAAACCTGTACACCCAAAACCTGTAACGAGAATATTATTCATAAAAGAGTCACCAGATTATCTTGCCTGTGTAATCTAATTGAACTAAATTACTAAACGTGTCAGCAAGAATCTGAGTGATGTCAAATCAGTAACAGTATGTTGTTTCACCCCTTTCAGATGGTATTTTAATCTGATATAATAATGTAAGTAAATGTAAGTATTGTACTGCATAAAGTTGATCGTATAAGTATTGTATTTGTGATAAAATACTGGCTGGATCATTGAAATCACTTTAGGTTTCTGGACCTATAAAGGCAACTTGTTAAATGATTGGATCTTGGTTGATTTGGCTGCATTGTAGGGCAGACATGAGACACAAGTCAATGGAACAAAAGCAAAAATGTCAAATAAATCCTTGAGCCTGAATTTAAAGTCAAGAAAGAGTAGTAATTGGACTGTAATTGAGAGGGTTCAGCTGAACCCCTTTAACCTAAGATATTTAGCCTACCTGAAGTACTCCCTACTTAATATTTCAAAAATGTTACATCATATTCACATGGTTCTCTTATATCAATTAATTGTCACATGACATGCAGATATACTTGTAAACTTAATAAGTGTTTTTATTTTAATAAATTGTTTATTGTAATTTTGTAAATATAATTTCATTAGCTTTTCATCAACAAACCCCCCACAGCAGATGTAGGAATTCCAGTTTGAATCTGAAAAAAAAGCAGCATCTTTAGTTATCCAGGTCTCAGTGAGCCAAGAAGCAAAGTGACACGCTTTAGCAGAGGCAGAATTTAAGGGCTGGTGAGGTGCTCTATTGGACGTGGTCCTCCAAAAAAAAAAAAAAAACGCAAGAAACCCAACCAGAACAATGGACAGAAGAACAATATCATGTCTGACACAAAGAGTAAAAAGTGCTCTGTTAGCATAGTTGTTAGCCATTAGAGTGCGACTTTTTAATGGAGACCTGGCTGAACTTATCATTCTTTTCCCTACAATCCAAGCAAGAAATGTTTGTTAGTTCTTAAAAAATGTTAATATTTTTTTTAAAAAAAAGATTAATTTTAGAAGTCAATACCTCTCAGAATCAATGTAAGGTATAGATTACTTTGTTATTGTTTGGTTCCAAGTCTGGGACAGTTTGTTTATTTCACATCTTAAAAGACAAAGCATGCCAAAGTTACATGAAATGTACAAATAACGGGATTGGATTCTTCAACTCTGATGCATTTCAGTCATTTGACCAGCAGATGGCGAAAAATGAATAAAAGTAGTGTAATCTGATAATGAAAAAAATCTTCACTGGTAGACTTGAATGTAACACCACCGTTTCTGTGAAGCTCTTCACGTGAGATACATGTACCCCAGGCCAGGTGTGCATCCATGCACCACTTCCATATTCCATATTTTAAAGGGGTGGTTGACTGCTTTTTTTCTAGGCTTGACTGTGTTTATGGGGTGCAGTCAAACATATGTTCATGCTTAGTTTTTTGAAAAACGCATTATTTTTCACATAATTTACCTCTATTCCACACCTCTCTGTCCCTTCTCTGATAAACACCCAGATTAAAGCTATGGTCTACGATTTCAAAGATTGTTCATTATTAATAACCTCGTTTAGATGCTGGTTATGGTTCTACAGTACAATCCTAATAATATGGCTAAACCGCCTCTACTGCGCGTCTGAACGTCCCACCCCTCAGCTCAGCGGCATGTGCTCCGGTTGTATTGTAAACAATGGCGTCATCTATATTGCTTATCAATTTGAGCCCGAATGAGACGCAGAGGATATTAGTGAAGAGGATCGCGCAGAACCTGTGCAAGCACGGCTTTTAATGGTATGTTTTTTTTTGGTTCATACTTTTAGATACGCTATTATTTGTAAGTGCTACTGCTTCTGATAGCTTTTAATATACGGATTTATCCTGATTTAAGCTTTAATACAGCACAGCACTTAATACACACTTCTCATAGCTATGTGAAAATAAGTGTATAATTGGAACAGTTCGTTGGAGCTGATCTGACGATCTGAATGAGAGAGAGAGAGGGAGAGAGAGAGAGAGAGGGAGAGGGAGAGGGAGAGAGAGATGCAGTATTAAGAACCGCTGCTTTAATGATTTTGAAACTTGTGAATCTATTAGAATCAATAGAAGACAGAATCGCGATTCATATATGAATAGATTTTTACGTGCACCCCTAGTTTTCTCTTCCTCTTCTCTAAAGCAGCGTAGCATGGCCTCGCCTTTTGCTGCATGTTCCCGGGCAGGTTTATCTGGGTCCGTGACGTATCTGACCCGGGAAGTAACTCGTTGTAGTCCCTTACCTGTCGTTTTTGTAGGCATTAAACTGCCAGAATTTTAAAAGACGATATCTCTGTTTGCATTGAACTTTCAGCTTCGTAACTTTGCAGATATTGTTTATGCTCAAACAGCAACATTACACACTAACTAACGTTAAAAAAGTGAAATCGCAATCAGCCACCCCTTTAAGGGAAACGTCTTTAGGAATAGTTTTGAAAACGCTGAAAACATTATAAAATATTTTTAGTTATTCTAAAAGTGTAACACATGCACGTGCTATTCCTAATGTAAAAAGTAAATGTAAAGAAAAAGTTTTCTTATTGAAGACATGCTTAACGTAAAAATGCAGTTGCCTGCATAAGACTGTTTGTTCAGTGTTGATGGTGATATTCAGAGGAGGGTCATTTTCTCTTGTGTATGTCATTGGGCATATGTTTATGCACTGCCCCACGCGCATGATGACAATCCAGACCACAACATACTGCAAGTAAGGATGCGATCTCTCGCCCTTTGCATCTCGTTTGCACTCCAGTGCTTTGTTCTCCAAAGCGCATCAGAGTATTCTTCAAAATCCGAGCTGGAATACGAATTCGGTGACTATCGCGGCAAGTTCTGTATCGACGATCAAGGTTTTGTTTATAGCATCGGAGAGGTTTATTATCCGAGCTCCACAGCGTGTCCCTGCACCTGCACAGAGGATGGACCCGTGTGTGTCAGACCCAAGTGCCCGCGTATACACCCGAGATGCACTCGCATCGCATACAAGTCCTGCTGCCCCGTGTGTGAAGCTGTCAGTAAAGTTTGTGTGTACGGGGGCAAAACTTACAGAATGCTGGAGGAATTTAGGGTGAGTCAATACATTTATAAAATTTATTGCACTATATTGCTCTGCATAGACATTCTTATGATGAGTATAATGTTTCGTTTTGATTTGCTTTTCACTAACGTTCTTTGGTTTATTACAACAATGCAGCAATTGCAATAGCCTATGTAATGATGAACTTTTGCATTGTTTGGTTTTGTTTTATCACAACACTGCATGCTCACGTTACAGGAAATGAAAAGTTTCAAATTGGAACATCATAAAAATTGCATGATAATTATCTCACATCTGTTTTTTGTTTAAGTCTAGTCAATGAACTAATGTTTGTAGGATAAAAACTTACATTTGTCAGACACTTTTATATTCAAAACATATAGAGTATGGAACAAAACAGGCTACACTCTCAGAAAAAAATGCTACAAAGCAGTCACTGGTCCAATAAGTTACAAAAAATCTAAAAGGTACATCTTCTTTACCCCTAAATTGTTTATGTTAGTACTTTAAAAGTACATACCTTTTGAAAGCATACTGCCCAGTAAAAGTTTTTTTTCTGAGTGTACACAACTGAATTTTTTTTTTAAGTATAAAGAAATTATTTTAGATTAATGCATTCAGAGCCGTTGATCTAAGTTTGGTTGCAATCACCTGTTTCTGTTATCTGACAATATGTGAGATTTCCTTGCATCGATCACTATGTCATCAGTGAATTTAAATTGTATAATCCAGGGTGATTGTTTATTCCTGTTTTAAACAGTTGTCACCCTGTGAGCGCTGCCGGTGTGAAGTCAACAGAGAAGTTTACTGCATCGTATCCGGCTGCCCTGCCTTACATTGTGTGAATCCTGTATACGAACCCAACCATTGCTGTCCTGTGTGCAAAAATGGTGAGAGTTTTTACACATGCAACACATGTGCATGTCTGTTCCGTCCAACGCCATTAACACTATAACATAATGTTTTAACAAACACCTGCATCTGCATCACATGCATCTGTCAAGACCTGTTTGTGTTCTGAGAGGCCTGTAAGATTGTGTTTTGAGGATCAATAATGAAGTTTCATTGATGATGTGTGGAGTCCTCACCTCTCGTTTTTGATTGATTTCTTCTTGATTACTGCATAGTTCATGGTGACGTCATGGAAAAATAATGATGCAATGGAATTGTTCGATGGATTGCTTACTACCATGCCGTCTATAAATAGGAACTAGTTCACGGCATGCTGGGATGGCGCAGGCACTATGGGGCATTGGGCCATCCCTGACAACAGAAGGCATGAGGTGGACAGATTGTGTGTGATAGTTTGAGTATGTAATGTTTATATAGAATCTGTAAGTATGTGTACATATTTCAAAACAAAAGATGCTTTATATATGAAATACTTAATGCATTTGTGTGTGCATATGCTTGGCAATTTCTATATGAGATCAATCATTCAATAGGCAATAGTGGTTAAAGGGATAGTTCACCCAACAATGAAAATTCTGTCATAATTTAGTCACCCTCATGTTGTTCCAGACCTGCATGACTTTATTAATTCTGGAGAACACAATAGAAGATATTTGTTTTGGACTCCACTGAACATATAAAGGTCATACAGGTTTGGAATGACATATTAAATGACATATTGGAACTATTCCTATAAGAGAAGCTCTAATTCTAACCAAATTCTGAGCTTCATGCTCTTCATGTCTCTTTTTCATAGGGCCAAACTGCTTTGCTGGAAATCGCGTGATCTCGGCTGGAGAACGTGTTGAGATTGATGAGCAGACGGTGTGTTTCTGCACCTACCGGGAGGGAATGTGGCAGATGCATCCTCACGCTACCTGTGAGGAGCGCCAACGAGCAGACAATGAAGCCACTGACTCCGACGACACATCCAAACAAATAGACGAGCAGGAGACAGAGAAAGAGAATGAGAGAGTGTTCTTGCCCAGGCTGGATGCCATCCCGTGAAGCGAAGTGTGCCTGGCACTGGCTCTCCTGACAGGCAGGAGGGGATGCAGAGCACCATGCAGGTGTCTGTGCCCAGGGTAAACACAACCTGCGCTGGGATAACTGCCAATGCTGACCTCTTTAGCCAACTTCACCACCCCTTCCCATCCTGACCCAGATCGGCAACCCACTGACAAGCAGCATGCACTAATAAAATGTTCCATTATTATACATGCTACACTTGTTGTTCAGAAATTAGGGGTCAGTAAGTTTTAAAATAAATACGTTTATGCGGCAAGGTCACTGATCATAAATTGATCAAAAGTGGTATTAAATACATTGACAATGTTACAAAAAAAATTCTATTTCAAATAAATGCTGTCCTTTTGAACTTTTTATTCATCTAGGAATCCTGAAAATGTATCATGGTTTCTTGAGCACCAAATCAACACATTAGAATGATTTCTGAAGTCACACTGAAGACTGGAGTAATGGCTGCTGAAAATTCAGCTTTACCATTACAGGAATAAATTACATTTTAAAATAAACTGCAATAATATTTCACAATATGACTATTTCTGATCAAATAAATGCAGCCTTGGTGAGATTTACTTAAAACATTTTCAAAATCTTACCAACTCCAAATGTTTGAATGGTAGTGTAAATATGTGTATATTACTGTAGATCATGTTGTCTACTTCTTATTAAGAAGCAGTTATGCAGCGTTACATTTAAATGTAGAGCATTGTATTAAAAATATGATTTCCCATTGTTCTATCTCTTTTTTTGTTGCATGTTGTGTTAATGGGCACATTATATACTTTTGAAGTCTTGAATATTGTTTGATGTTTAAATGACTTTTTCCATGTCCAATATGAAGCAATGTTCAATGTTCATTCCAAACTGATACATTTACAATATATCACATTGTATAGCTATAACCAGTAAAATGATGTTCTCCTTAAAGAAGATTAACATTCTTGTTTAGATAGGAAGTGGAGCATGCAATAAGAAACATATTTTCAAAGGGCTGGTCAAATTGAAACATATAATTTAAGTATTAAAATCATCTCAGGTTTGAGTATTTTCTCCTTGTCTCATTATTTAAAAATCTGAATCATTGCATATTTTATGTTTTGCTGATTTTAACAATTTCAATGAACACTTCAACACAGATAATTTACAAAATGCATGTAAATATAATGGCAACACTGTCTTTATGAATTACAAACATGAAAAAAATAATGTTTTGTATCTGCTACTGTGAGTCAAGATTCTAAAGCATTCATTTCAATCAAAAATATTTCATGTATAGCTAAAATATAGTGGGGTTTGATTATTATTTCATTTCATAAACTTTCACAGATTATATTATTCATGTATATCTTATTTGGTCTAATGTGAGCCACACTTGAGCCTCATGAACTCCACAAGTTTCAAAACCCCATAATCATTTTCAGTGTGTCAGACATACAAGTCACTGTATATTTGCAATGTATTTGCTTTATTTGGATCATACGTTTGGAACTAATATAATTTTTTAATTATTATTATCAACAATAAGTATGTAGTTGACCACCAAGAAGCTGCTAAGATGGCTCATAGGTCCTGGGTTATAGCTGGTAGACCCAGACAGGGGCCAGAGTTAGAACACAAAAAGCATACCAGGGCTAAATATAAATATGCAGTGCGCTTTGTTGGAAAGCATGAGGAAGCCTTAAGAGCTCACTCTATGGCTGGAAACTTGATTGGCAATAATGTCACTGAGTTTTGGAAGGAGGTGAAAGCTACAAATAGGGCCAAGACAATATTGCCCTGCCATATCGAGGGTGTATCTGGTGCAGAAAATATAGCAGAGCTGTGGAGACAGCATTATGCAACTCTGTTTAATTGTATTAAAAGTGAGCCCTATTGGGTGGGTGAGTTAAATGAGGATGTAATTCACTTTACTCCCAATGAGGTCTATAATGCTATAGAGCAACTAGCTGATAACAAAGCTAGTGGCAAAGATAACATCACTGCGGAGCATCTCAAGTTAGCCAGCCCCAGAGTGGCAGCCCTTTTATCCATTTGCTTTACAGGGCTGATGACTCATGGTATATTGCCAGATACCATGTTGACCGTCATATTAGTGCCCGTCATTAAGGACAAGGCAGGGAAAATAGGGAGTCTTGACAACTATAGACCCATTGCTCTAGCTAGCATTCTATCAAAGGTGTTAGAAAAGATGCTATTAGATAGATTGAGTGGGCTCATTTGTACCACAGAAAATCAATTTGGCTTTAAGTCTCAGCATAGTACTGATTTATGTATCTATGCCTTGAAAGAAGCTGTTGAATCCTACAGAAGGCAGGGCTCTACAATGTTTATTGGGTTTATTGATGCGTCCAAGGCATTTGATAGAGTTAATCATCATAAGCTTTTTACTAAACTCATGCTTAGGGGTGTGCCGGGATGCATCATACGTATACTGGTTTACTGGTATGCCAAACAAAGCATGCAGGTTAAATGGGGAAATAGTCTATCGGCACCCTTCAGTGTAAGTAATGGAGTACGGCAGGGGGGGCTTCTGTCTCCAATCCTGTTTAACTTATATATGGACAACCTCTCAAAGCAGTTGGGGATATGTAAGACGGGTTGTGTAATAGGGAATACACTGTTGAATCACCTGATGTATGCAGACGATTTAGCTATTATGTCTCCCAGCACAGTTGGGTTCCAGCAGTTGTTGGATATATGCTCCAAGTATGGGGTTGCGTTTGATGTACAGTACAATGCAAAGAAGAGTATTGTGTTGGTTTGTAGGACTAAGGAAGATCAGAAGGTGCACTTCCCTATGTTTTACCTGTCAGGACATTGTATCTGTGTATCTAACTGTACAAAATATCTTGGGCATATTATTACTGATAAGATGGAAGATGATGCTGACATGTATAGGCAAAGACGAATGTTGTATATCCAAGCGAACATGTTAGTTAGGAAATTTCACTACTGCTCTGATGATGTGAAAGTGCATTTGTTTCGTGCTTATTGCACCCCTATGTATGCAGCACCATTATGGGTCAACTACAAAAAGGAGACCATGCGCAAACTGCAGGTAGCATATAATGATTGTCTGAGGATATTGTTGAAGAAGCCCAGGAGCAGCAGTGCAAGTAAGCTTTTTTGTGATTTGAGGCTAAGTTGTTTACAGGCCCTATTGAGGAATCTAATGTTTAAGTTTATGTGTCGACTTGATGAGTCACAAAACTGTATTATAGTAAGGCTCACAAGTCCCAGGTGTAGCTCGGTCCGATATCAATCACATCTATGGAAGCATTGGTATGACTGTCTTTTAAGACTTTTGTGAAAAAGGGTGTATTTTATATGTTTTATATTTTATATGTTTATGTAAATGGTGTTTTTTTTTGTTTGTTTTTTCTTTCTTTCTTTCTTTCTTTCTTTGTGTATGTTGTATGTGCTACTATTGGGCCTAGAGCCTGTAATAAAGATTGTATGTAACAATATCAGAAAGAATTAGATAAACATTAGGACAAGAACATATACAGTAAAATTTAAAAGGTAATTAAATAAGTAAAAATTAAAATATATATAGGCTACAGTATATATAATTCTATTATTAGTGGCTAAAAGTCACAACGAAAATGCATTAGCAAGATATACATACGGCTCCCTAGGTGGCGATGTAGGGATGATGGCGTTGAAGTGCGCGCCGGATGCTGTGAGAGCTGTGGCACGCGCTCGATTATATCCCAGCATTCCTCTCTCTCTCTTCCTCTTTCCCTTTCGGCGACAATGTCTAAGAGAGGTAAGAAACACATATGAAAATCCATAATCATCCTCAAGATGAGACACGCTGAAGCCTCCCAAAGGAATAAATGGGTTTAATTGATCATAGAGAACTTATATTTTCGATATATCGACGTCGGTTCTAAAGTATATTTTAGATAAAACTAGTTTAGTACGTTTGCCGCTAGCGGGAGAAGCCATGTTTGCTAAGTACGCAGACTCGGTCTCGTGGAGTCAGTCGCGTGATGTTTAAACACTTAAGACACAAACTTTGTTGTGCGAAAGCGAGTTTTGAAACACGGTTTCACGTTAACGTTGATGTAAAATAAGCAGTGTGACTTTTAAAAGAGCAAGAGAGCAGTGGACTGACAACATACAGCGGAGCAGGTAACGTTAGACACGGCTGTCGAGTCGCACGCTGACTTGATAGCGAAATGCACATATTTGAGATTTTCTGCGATTATAGACCGGACAAACAGATTGCTGGGTTAATCGATTCTGAAGTAGTATTGTCCTCATAAATAATGTAATAACTGTGTAGAGTGGAATCAGCCAGGTAGCAAATGTCAGTTCACAACTGTAACTCACAACCGTATCGACAGCAATTAGACATAGCTCGCCCTAAAATGAACACGTTGTTATAAACCTGTAATACTTTTTGTTTTTATGGAAAACAATTGCTTTATGCAGAATGGCAACCTTAGCCACCATTCACTTTAGTTGGGTCTTTTTGATGGCAGTGAAAGCGAATAGTGACTGCCTCTATCACTGTAAAGAATATTACACCAGATCTTTCCTTCATGATGAGATGAAAATATTTCTAAAGAAACTGACTTGAGTATTTGCAGTGTTACTGGCAAAACGGCTGTTTGCTTGAGTATGTGTAGACAACTGTTATTTGTAGTTGGTGTTAAAGTCACTACATCGGGGTTCCTACAGGGTTTGGAAGAGTATGGAAAAATGTGTTTCCAGACTTTTGCCCCTATTTAGTTTTGTTATAATAGAAAATTCAGAATTTAATGAAAATAAATTTATCTTACAAGAAGTGAGGTTTCATGGCAGCTGTTTAGTGATCGCCAAATATGACTGAATGAATTCAAGGTGCACTTTTTCATTATGCAAAATGCAAATTAGAAGCATTTTGGGTTTCTTCACACTATATTCTTAGCACCGTATTACATAACTGAAGGACCTTTGCAAACAAAATATACAGACTTTTATGTGCGCACAAGAAACCATTAAATTTAGCACATAGGGCAATGCACACTGAGCCACCTGTTGTGCCATCAGCCCATTTCGTGGTGTGGTTTCTTGGTCGCCACAGACTATGCATTAAAGAGACCTAAGGCCTTGAAATATGGCATACTGCCCCAATAAAAGCCAAACCTTGAACACTCTTTTTACAGTACTAGTCTTTTTTATAAATCCTTGAACTTGGCAGATGTTATGCCATCAGTCCATTTTGTGTCATAGTCTCTCCACCACCACAGAGGTTGTGTTAAATTGGGCGTTAGGCCTTGATATTAGATGTACTACCATAAGAGAAGCAAAATTTTGACCAGGTAGATCTGTGCATCCATGCTATCTTTTTTATTTGTAGTAAGATGGCATACACAAAGGAAATGGGTTATATAAAACTAGAAATTGTAATGCATAAGTAAGCATGCAAAACATTCCCATGCACATGTGAATAGTTTCTCGAAGGCACAAAAAAGTTTCTTGAGCATGTAAAAGTTTGTATTTTTTTTATTTTTTTATTATTTTTTATATTAGGGACTCTGTATGTTGTCACCGAGAAAATCAATGAAAAAAAAAATCTGAGAAAATAATGTTTACAGATGACTGTACTATATGCCAAATATAAAGCTGAAAATAATGCTCTATGAGCCATTTGTTAAATATGGTCTGAAAATCTACCAAGAGGTTTGGAAATATGAGTCTGGAAAAGTATGGAATTTTGAAATAGAAAATGTGTAGGAACCCTGCTACATTTTGGCAAACAATTATAAATGAATGAAGACTCTTAGTGGCTAGCTAAGCAAAAGGCAAATGTGACTGGCATCCTCTGGTTGTTTTATCCTACCGTTGTAAACTCTCAATGCTTTCATCCTCTTGTTTAGGACGTGGTGGGTCATCGGGAGCCAAGTTCCGTATTTCACTGGGTCTCCCGGTGGGAGCGGTCATCAACTGCGCTGACAACACAGGTATGAGATCTGCCAGTATTTGTGCTTGTTATCCTTCTTAAAGCACTTGCTTTGTCTGCTCTGTGGCTGGGTGAGTCGTCAATGAAGGAATAGTAAATCCCATTGCTGGTGGGTGAGATGGCAGTCGCCATGTGCTGTTAAATCTCAATCCGTGATGGAACAAATGTTAGCTTGTTTTTGATGGCCCAGCTGAGGGTTAGCAGACCTGTATGTCTAACTAACTTTAAGCATAGAAATATTATAGAATATGCTAATGAGTTGACCTCTGCTGATCTGTGGCTTTTTCTCTCACTTAGGTGCCAAGAACCTGTACATCATATCTGTCAAAGGCATCAAGGGTCGTCTGAACAGGCTCCCCTCCGCTGGTGTGGGCGACATGGTCATGGCCACAGTGAAGAAAGGCAAGCCAGAGCTCAGGAAAAAGGGTGAGTGTTAGCTGAACCTGATTTATCACATTTCTGGAGCCTGAGCTTTAAGCTGGTTTTGAATGCAAATAACAGGATTTTGCTTAGAGATGTTTTTGAGTATTGCTAATCTGAATTAGAGATCAAGTATGTATGCTTATACAACTTTCCCCTTTTAATCTAGTGCATCCTGCGGTGGTGATACGACAGCGGAAGTCGTATCGGCGAAAAGATGGCGTGTTTCTATACTTTGAAGACAATGCAGGGGTCATAGTGAATAACAAAGGAGAAATGAAAGGTGAGTTATGAATATAAGATCTTGTTTTGTACCCTTCTTAAAGCACTTGCTTTGTCTGCTCTGTGGCTGGGTGAGTCGTCAATGAAGGAATATTAAATCCCATTGCTGGTGGGTGAGATGGCGGTCACCATGTGCTGTTAAATCTCAATCCGTGATGGAACATGTTCTTCTTGAGACCTGTCATTTTAACTCGATATTCTGGGTTTTGCTCGGGTGCAGTGCTAAATTGTTTTTGTTGTCTTTTGTAGGCTCAGCTATCACAGGACCCGTAGCCAAGGAATGCGCAGACCTGTGGCCCAGGATTGCTTCCAATGCTGGTAGCATCGCCTGAGTCGTTTCGTCATTTTCAATAAAATCCTCAAAGATTACATGTCACTGTCTGTTGATTCCAGGGAGTTTGATCTTGATGCTGTAAAGTTAAAATTGCAGTATTTTCTATATATGTGACCCTGGACCACAAAACCAGTCTTAAGTCACTGGGGTATATTTGTAGCAATAGCCAAAAATACATTGTAAGGGTCAAAATTATTGATTTTTCTTTTCATTAGGATATTAAGTAAAGATGATGTTCCATGAAGATGATTTTTTTAAATTTCTTACTGTAAATATATCAACTTGATTTTTGATTAGAAATATGCATTGCTAAGAACTTAATTTGGACAACTTTAAAGGGCGATTTTTCTCAATATTTTGATGTTTTTTGCACCCTCAGATTCCAGATTTTCAAATAGTTGTATCTCGGCCAAATATTGTCCTTTCCTAACAAACCACACATCAATGGAAAGCTTATTTATTCAGATTTCAGATGATGTAGAAATCTCAATTTCGAAAAATTGACACTTAAGACTGGTTTTGTGGTCCAGGGTCACATATTTTATATTGATTATATAACATGATTATAGATATTTAATGTAAAAAAGGTTTTACAGATTCTGAGCATATTAAACCTTTTTTTTCAGTACGTTAAATACATTCGTGTGATAAAAATTGTCTTGAGTTATGACATTTGACAAATGACTATATGAAAGAAATTTATTCAGTAATGCATTAACTTTAAGAACACGAATGAAATGTTAGTCCTTAACAGAAAATTCTAATTGCAGTTCTTAACAGATAGTTAATGAAATTAATATTTTGTCTTAAATAGTTACCATAAAATGAATATTCCATCAAAATGGACTCCCTAGTTAAAAAAAATAAATCTTGTGTATGCATTTAAGAAATTGAAAGGTGAAAAAAAAAAAAAGTTTTTAAACCTCATACACTAGATGATTATGCACAAATAAATCTAGAAAATACAAAATACGTTGTTCAACTGTTTTTGAGATATTGCTAAATACAATCCGAGCTGCGTGTCTATATGATGATAATTCAATCTTCAAGTCGGTAAATTATACTTTTGTACTTTTTTGTACTATATATATATATTTTTGTGTGTGTTTGTTTGTTTTGGTAAAGTTATACAGTATATCCTGCAAAATATATATACATATGTTTTAAATAAGCTTCGCTGATCTGAAAAGCACACTTTCCTGCTAGCCCCAAAGCGTGAATACGATGCGTGGTTGTCATGGAGACCAGTTTGTTATGGAGGCTTGAGCTAGCAAGTTAACTTTAGCTGTACTGGTGTTCAGTTGCTGAATTTCTGTCTTTTGAGGTAAATATCAGTTCTCCTCATAAAAGCAAATTGGGTGACTTTTCACGTAACAGTAAGAGCAGGTATGGAGAAATCTGATATAATAAATTTCAGTTCTCTTGAAAAAGAGCTACAAGCGGCGCTGGAAGCGGACAGGAAATATCAGAGGGAAAATGATGCCAAATTTCGTGCTTTAAACCAAAATGTCGCCAGCTATGAAGAATTCAGGTACGTTTTTGATTTATTGTACTGTATAATTTACATTTAATAGCTGTAAAACCTTAGCTCTCCATTTTACCGAGTAGCCGTGTGTCTATCAAGAGTTATTAAACTAAAGCTAAACTCACACACAAAATGATACTTGAAGTAAAATAAACGTTAACTCAAAAAAAAATGGCAATGCAGAAGTTATCATTATTATTAACCAAAACTAAAATAATCATTAATTTAAAAAAAAAAACTATATAGACATTCAAAAAATATTAATAATTTGACTAAAAACAAGAAGTGTACTAAAACTTACAAAAATGATAATGAAAACAAAATATCAACATTCAAAATAATAATTTTTTTTTTTTTTTTGTATCTCAGTGATACTACTATAAAATTGGTGCCTCTTGTAACCGTTTTATATGTTATGATTTTAGGGACATTGTACTTGCATCTCACTTAAAGCCCCTTGACATAAAGGACATCTCTAGTGCACCTCGAAAGCAGCCATGGAATCCTATTGCTTTTGGCACGAAGCATGAAAGTGCTTTATCTGAGGAGGTCCAGGTGAGACATTTTATGATACAAATCATCTATATGTTGTCCCAATGCTAGATCTCACAATACATCATCTGATCTGAGAATGTGTAAAACTAACTAAATTCTGAATTTACTTTCAGCCAAAGTTATCTGAGATCCAGCCAAGAAGTGCATCAGAATTCATCCGTGACTGGCGCAGGTTTGCAGGAAGCTCATTGGAAAAGTACCGACTCCTTGTGAGTCTGGGAGGCGAGGCTCTGCAGGAAATCTTCAGAACTGAGGTTGGCCTTGGTCTTCTCGGCGAGTTCCTTCTGATTCTGCCACAGTGTTTTAAGTCAGGGGATGAGGAAATAGTGATCGGAGTGCTGGCCGGACTTTCCAGAACTGGCCGTTTTGGCCTTAACCTGTCTCTTCTTAGTCAGGCAGAACAAAAAGCCTGTGAGGAGCTTTTCTACAAGCTACAAATTGCAGCAGGTGATTCTTCTGACACTTCAATGGTTCGTGAGGCCTGTCTTGCAGCAAAACTGAAAGCATTAATGGAAAAATATGGCATCCAAAAATAGTTCATATTGAAATTCCATTGTACTTTAAACAGTTTTTATTGTATTATTTTTCATTTTTTGTGCTGGCAGAAATATGTTAAGAGAAGTGCTGGCCATTTGTTTTTGGGCCATTTGCCCATTGTTACTTTCAGCCTACGAGGCTCCTGAAGATAAGGAGGACATCTTTGCCAGCAGGGCCTGTCCTGCATTTCTTGTCTTTGACTCTGCTGCCTTCCTAGCTGATATGACCATTGAACTTCCTTGTCACTGTAAACCAGAGGAGACTCATTCAGTGGTATGGTACTATCAAAAACAAGTTGGCTCCATGAACACCAAAGTCCTCACAGACTTTGAGGGCACTACGGTGGTGGAATCATCCAAAATTGGCAGAGGGTCCGATCTGCGTAGTCGCTTTTCCATCCGTTTGTTTAGTCTTCTCATCTTCAGGGTGCAGAAGGCTGACTCAGGGCACTATATTTGCGGCACGGCCTCTGGTGAATTCTTCTACGGCTACGATGTTGATGTCCAGGAGGTTCATAAAGTTTTATTTCCCTGGAACGTCAAACAGAGGACTCAAGTACAAGAAGCAGAGCCCATCAGCATAAAAACGGAAAAGTTTCAGGTGTTCACCAGGTACGGGCTGTGGTCTACATGTGACCGCTGTGATGTCCGGGGGGAGCAGATGCGTGTAGGACTTTGTTACATCAAAAGCATTTACCTCCATGTACGTTATCAGCGTGAATCGGTCACGGAGGCTCCCTGTGGTTCCTCAGCCGTTCCCCAACAGTTTGGCCTTTCAGGTAGTAGCTACGGAGCCGAGCTTGAGGTGAGGAACTGTCACACCCCCTGTCCTCCAAAACCTACGACATCTCCAGAGAGACAAGTTCTGATGAATTTCCTTGAGTTTGACGATCGATCTTCTTCAGGTGTCACCATCCACTTTCACAACCACCCCACAGACTCTGATCTGGTCTTGACCTGTCCTGGCGCCAAACCGCAGTACGCTGTGGCCTGGGATAAAGGTTCAGCACCTCTTTACCGTTCTCAGTATATGGAGGGACTTAATAAGACATCTCGTGTCTTCATTGACACCGGTCACCACCTACACTTCAGACCCGTGCGGCTGGAAGACAAAGGCTCCTATTTCTGCTGGCTCCAAGGAGAGCTGGCTGCAGAGATCAGATTGGGGGTGTATTTGCGCTTGGGACGTTCGCGTCAAATCTCGGATCCAGAGTCTGTCTACGCACTACAAGTTATACTTGCTTGCTACGCTGGCATTTCTGCTATGTTTCTCCTCACTGTGATAGTCAGATTTATTTGGCAGATAAGCAAGGAAGAAACATCTGTAGACATTAACTTGAATTTGCTGTAGTTATACTGATGCACATTTAATGTGAAGTGCAAGATGAAATTGAATAAATATGCTGCTTAATGAATTTTCTGAATTTGAATGTTTTTGTTTTTAACAGACGGAGAGTGACAATAGTAATACATCACTATGTAATTTTCTTTTATTGTGAAAACATTTAAATAATCACCATTAAATACAGAATTGTACAAAAAAGAGAGAAACATTACATATTGTACAGTGAGGGTTCAAAAGTGATTTTACAATCTATTTTATGTTTTTTTTAATTGATTATGTTGTGTGTGTGTGAATAGTTTCTACAACAATGCTCTCTTAATTTTAATCTGAACACTCATCACTCATGGTTTCTGTAAAATGCTGTATAATCGATAATAGCTTATTTTAATTTTTTTAACCAATGAATTTGTGTGAATTTTCCATTCATTTGTGATTCATATAAATATTTTTATATATAAAATAATTTTTTTGAATATTTTAAAATATTTTATAGAGCTTGGCATAAGATTTTTTTAAAGATTAAAAGTTTTTTTTTTAATTATTATTCTTTATTAATTTACATTACGTTTCAAAATATATAAATCACACTTTTAAAATCTCATTTATTCAGGTTTTACAAGACTGGGGGAATCCTGGTTCTTCAAAGAAAAAAAAGGTGTTGTAATTAAATTAATAAACATCTTCATCTTTAGTTGTTTTAGCTCATTTTATTGCGAGCTTCTTTTTATTTTCTTCTGTAAATAAAAAGATTTTCCATCACCGTTCAAATATTTCACATTTATACACACTTGGTCACAATCGATACAATCGCTAGAGGGCGTGATTTCATCGCTGAAAGGGGACCACATGCTTTTGAAACAGCTAAGTACTATCAATAGAATTATTTTATGTATCTAGAACTAGTCTCTCCGGCTGCTAATTTATCGGAGGTTTAAATATAAATGGCTGGACGTTCTCGTTTCCGCATGCTCGCAGAGCCCTTGTGCAGATATGTTCTTGCAGCATCAAAGCAGAACTAGTGTGTGCTGACAGAGGAAGGCAGTGGCGGATGGGGTCGGAGTCTGACTGACAGATATCAGTAGGCTGTTGTCGCACGGAGGTTTCCGGAGTTGTTCCTGAACGGTCTGTCATTCCGTCGCGCAATGAAGGATCAAAACTACTCCGAAGATGTTACAAAAATACTGGAGGAGGCCCCCTCCGCTCGCAAAGCACTTTTAGACAACTACGACAATTTATACAAAGTAGCGGAGTACTGCGAGAGCAACTACCTGCAGGTAAGACACTCGCACGCTCGAGCAGCTTCACATCCCACACAGATTCATTCTGACACCGGTAGAGAAATGATGAGACGTGTCATTTACAAAGCAACACTTTAATTATTTAACAGCATGCTTGAGTGATACGTCTGTGCATTGGACACAGAATGCGTTTTTGCATATCCACTGCACTGCTTTTCTATTATTTTTCCATGTAAACGCGCTAGACAGATGTGTTGGGCCGTTGCGCTCGCGTTTATCGCAGCGTCTCTCGCAAGACATTGCGTCCTAAAAACGTGACACTTAAGTTAAAATCAGTTACTAGAACCTTGCGTTTTACCCCATTCCTGTGCCTTGCGTCCCAAAACGCGTTATGTGTGAATGGCACGTCTAACACGTCTATGCAAAAATCATTTTTTACAGTCAGTATGTAAACAGTAGCCTACTCAAATGTGTTACTGAATGTTAATGATACACAGATTGGTGTATCTGTTTTCCTCAGGAGTGTTTGGAGTCCCTCAGTAGCCTACACTCTTATTGACCACTTTGTAAAACTACAGATTAAAACTTTTACAGTTTGATCTCCTGCTCACACTCATGTTGCTATTTATTAGACTGGTGTTCAGTGTAAATGTGCTGCTGTACAGCAATCAGCAAGTGAGAAGCTGAAGCAAGACTGTCTTGCTTAGAGACAGTATCTGACTCGAACCTTGTGTGCGGTCAAGGTTTTTTCACATTACATTTGCTCCCCACAAAGACAGCAAAACCAGCAAAACGACAGAAATTGCTTAGTAAATATATTAAATGATGAAAACGTAACAATCCTAAAAGTTTTGCGTTGAGGAGTAGGCTTTAGCCAGTTAATAATACCACTGGCACAGTATAAAAACAATAGTAGTAAATGGAAAGAAGAACAACAAATGGAAATGACTATGTACTTGTGTACACAAAAAAGTTTGTTCCCTTTTCTTTAATTGCTGCAGCAGGATGTTAAGGTCATGTATTATATGCAACACCATGACAGCTATTAATGTACATTAAGATGAAGTTGGTTGAAACATGATTTCATAAGTCATCTGTTTAACAGTTTAATTAACGGATGTTTCTAATTCAGCAGGCTGGAAATGACACCACCAAAGCCCTGGAGGAGACCAAGGCCTTCACTACTCAGTCCTTGGCTAGTGTGGCCTATCAGATCAGCTCTATGGCCACCAATGTGCTCAAGCTTCTGGATGCACAGACCCTGCAGCTCCGCAAGATAGAGTCCTCCATCAACCAGATCGGACAGGTATCAGGCCCATTCCTCTCTGTCTTTTAGGGAGACTGGAATATGCATTCAGATGTTACAGTCACTTTTATCAGTGTAAAGTAGTTCAGTACAATCACGCTGACTCTGAAACTTTGCTGGCTCCACAATGTCGTCTTTCATTTCTTGAAAAATGGAAGTTGTCCTTCAGATACAGTGAATTTAGCTGTTTTTTCATGTGCTGGTTCCTTGTTTCCCTTAGTAATTGAATACTGGTACAATTCATTTTAATTGTGCCATACGTCACCACCAAATGTTTACCACATTGACAGCTGGCTTTATAAAAAATAAAAATTGACTTCAAAGTACAATTCTGCATCCTAGGTATATAAGACTATATAATAGATATATAAGAGAAGGTGATAAGACTTCTAAATTATTATGATGACCATCAGTTATGTGATACATTATTCCTGCTTGCTAAAAACTTGTAAGAACATTTAAGTAAAAAAAAAAAATAAAAAAAATAGCTTGACTGAAAAATTACTCCTGGTCTCTTGGTAAAAGCTTTCCTATTGTCAAGTGGTTAAGGACAGAGTACTGTTGTAGAAATGTCCCAAAGCTCAGTGTAGATAGTCACTGTTTGGGGCCCCTGTCACCCGGGTGATAATACTTCATGCCACCACGGCCCCCTCCTTCCCCCTCGATTCCCTTGGCTCCTCTCACTGCGGCTGGGACTCCAGCACAGCATTCCAGCGCGCTCCGTGCCCAGACTGCCTAACCAGGTCACCTGAGGCAAGGCTAAAGCGGGGGTAAGTCAGATCCCAGACTTGGAATGAAAGGGCCACTGTTCTCTCACTCAGAAACAAAATTTGAACCCTGATTGATGTTCTCCATTGTCTGCCCTGTGCCCAGGAAGAGCTGTAACAAGCAGGCCTGGAATAATGGCAGTCCTTCTCACCCTGTTTCAATGCTCACAGAGGAAAGCCAGATTTGTGTTTTAGGAAGTATCTAATGTCTTAGCAAGGCCGAACAACATCAGTTCCTCCTACATGACAAACTAAACTTTTTCAGAGGGGGTTGAGTAGACCGGAACAGCATAAATGGCTATGAGCTTTATTTTGTGGTGGGTGTAAATACTAGATTATGCTCAAGGTTATGTAAAAGCATGCTCTCTTGTATTTAAAAAGCATATTTTTATTATTACACTCCAGTAGATTGTTTTTTGGTATTATTTATATACTATTATAGTATTTATTAATATTTTGAATAAGCATTTATTTCTATTTATTTATTTTGAACTATTTATTAAATGAACTATTTATTTTTTTGTTTTAAAACTCAAAGTTTTAAGGTTTTCATCTAATATGTCTATTTTAATATTTGTAATGATTTATATTTTTAGTTAACAGCAGGTGTACCATTGTTGAATTGTGAATACATTGTAATACATGGTTAGTAAAATAAATGTAAAAATATTAAATTTAATATTAGTTAATAAATTAATAAAAATGAATGTGAATACATAGCATTTTAAATATTTTATGTGTTATCTGCAACAATAATTTATCAGTCATTATTAATAAATATGCCTGGAACATCTGCTGTGTTTGCTGAAATATAATTGTACACTTTTCCTCAACAGATCCATAGTATAATAAATATATATATATATATATATTTTACCGCAGAATGCTACAAAGCTCAGAATCAGGTTTTCCAGAGAACCATTTAATGAGTGATGACAGTGTGGCATGTAGATTGGGAATATTTATTCATTTTTCAAAAAATTGTTTTAGAGATTTCTAGGAGTAATTTTCCCCCAATATCTGTACTTGTATACAGACAGTGGACATGCACAGGGAGAAGGTGGCCCGCAGAGAGATCGGCGCTTTCACGGTTGCCAAGAGGGTTCCACGCAGTCATAAGGTTGTCCCCCCAGCAAAAAATAAAGAAGCCAAGATCAAGTACTCCCGCACACCCATCTCTTTCTCTAGCCTGGACTCAGTCGGCCATGGCGTGAAGGTGAGCACACATATAATTTCATGAAGTGGGTACAGAGGATAGTTTGCCCTTCAAATCGTGCTGCCAAAGATATGCACTGTGGTGCTAGAATGCTACACTGAGTTATTTATCATCAGTGCTTTCCCCATTCAATATATACATGATGTTTTCTATAGATTTAGTGTCTGAGGGGAAATAACATTCAAATGCAATGGCAAATACATTACCTGGAATGAAGAAGAGACAGTGTTTTTGTATTATCCAAACATTCAGTACAACTATATCAGATTTATTTGCCATTGTTTCCACAGAAATTGCATGCTTGTTGCTTGCTGTACTGATTTTAACACCTTAAATATGCAAATAAGAATGTTAACCCAGGGTTTACAGTTGTACAGTGTGAAATCTCAAAACCTGACTACCCAGGATTATTTAGTTGCTTAGGGTAAAGTACAAACAAAATGGAATAACATACACCAAGATCACCCAATGTTTACTGACTCTGGATTAACAATTAACATTTAGAAATTTTAAGATTTAGAACATTTTAGCTGTTTCATCATGTAACGTTTAATTTGTTCCCATCACAAAAAGGCAAACTGGTGAAAGTACCATTCGATGTTAGTTTAGCTTTTGTTAGTTTTGTCACACTTGGCCACATCCTGTTATACAGCAGTTTGTCTGACATCAATTAACGGTACACACACACTCAGAGCAACGGCACATTCAGATCACTCTTCTTTCCTACCTCCTCTATACTTCTTTTCCCTCAAACACACACACACACACACAGTTGGCTGGCTACCAGTCACTAAGCAGCGTGGGAAAAGCAGCTAGTCATTAATTGGTGTTACCCATGCTAAGCTAGCTCATTGATACCCAGCTAGGTCCCTATAGCAGTGAGCAGACAAACAAACACAAAGCTTCAAGAATTTCACAGGAATGCACTTGTCAGGCTTGTAGATACGTCGGCACAAAGCCACAGAAAATTGTTGAGGCACACATTTATATTAAGTGTCACGTAGCTCACACACGCACGAAGACTTAACACATTGCATGCACACGTAAACAAACACACATTTTTACATGTTGATATACTTATAGAAATTAGTTTTTCATGTGAAGTGTTGTTTTAATCATAAATTGATGGTTAGTGCAAGATTTTGACACTCTTCAGCAAGATCATGCATTAAATTGATCAAAAAGACAGGCTTTTACAGTGTTATGAAACTTTTTTTCTATTTCAAATAAATGCTGCTTTTTAAACTTTCTGTTACATGAAGCAGCACGACTTTGTTGTGGATCATGTGACACTGAAGACTGGAGTAAGGGCTGCTGAAAATTCAACTTTGCCATCACAGGAATAAATTACATTTTTTTAAAAATTAAAAAAGTTATTTTGAAATTTTAAAAATATTTAACAATATTACTGTTTTTACTGTATTTTGACCAAATAAATGCAGCCTTGATAAGCATGAAAGACTTCTTGCAGAAACGTTAGGGAAAAAAATGGTAATATAAATATATATTTATTCACTTCATGTTTGACTGTAAAGCTGAAGTGTGTAATTTCATTAAAAAGAAATACAAAAATAAAGATGAAAATGTTTTCAAGCAGGTTTCCCTGAACACTACGCTCTAGTCAGTCAAACAGACTCAACTCTATTGCTTGAGCCAGTGTTGCTGTGTAGATTTGATCAAACAAACAGCAATGTATTGATAGGATCACTAAGCCACAGTGTTTACACTTTTTGGGGTTAGCCAGTAAATATAGTTTATATTCCTGGAGTAAATGTGCAGTTATTTTGTTTTCAATATATTCTGCATTCTCAGGAAAACACAGTAAACATGTGAGGTAGGCTAATGCTAATAGAAAGAGTCAGGGTGGTCAGTCTTTAGTTTGTCTGTGGATTGTGTTTGTTTGGATATTATAATTTAGTCCTATTCAAAAATGGCTAATCTGCAGATTTGTTGTTTTCAGGATTCTGGTCAGCCGCAGCTAAAAACAGCTACCATGACGCGGAGCGGCAGCACACTGAGGTACGTCCAGTTCTGTTCACACAGGACAAGTGTTATTTTAGTATTATTATAGTATATACTATAATAGTTTATAGTGTTCATTAATATTTTAAATTACCATTTATTTTTACATTTTCACTTTTTCAGTTTTCATTTTCATTTTAGTTGTAGTCATTTTGCTAGGTGCATTTGTCATATTTACTTTTTACAAATATTTTCATTTAGCTTTCATTTTCAGTTTTAGTCATTTTAATATTCATTTTGAGTTAGTTGCGAAGGCAACATTTCTCATTTTGAATGTTTTCAGTCCTTTAAGTTATAATATTCTAATATAAGTTTTCTTTAAGTTCTAATATTTTTATTTTATTTCAGATAATGAAAATGATTCTTAATACTTTTAGTCAACAATAAAACAACATTTCTGTTTTAATATGTGCTATATATAGGGAGTCTGTGACCACTAAGAAGTGTCTGAATATTTTTTCAGCATCTTGCGCCATGAGTGCTGTGATGCTGTTTACTTTTAAAAACATTATCTCGAGACATTTGTACGTTTTCATTGTTATGCAGTATCCACCTGTTTTTGATCACAAGTATGCATCCTGTGTTTATTCATCACCTGCCACCCACATGACCACAGGCACCCTATGAGTAACTACAATCGTAGTCATTACATCTCTTTTTATTCTGGATTAGATCCTCTGCCAAAAATGTGTCTGTTGTTAATAAAAAAAAAAGACATCTGATATATTACTTCTACTAACCTCACATGTCTCAGGCTTCTGTTCCTCTTCCTTCTCAGTTAGAGGGCCTTTCTCCAGGAAGTGATTTTAGTTTTGTTTTACCCACTTCCCCTCTTTGCACTGCCTGAAAGCAACACAGTTTGCATTGCGGTAACTTCAGTTTCTCTGAACGAGCACTTGAGCCATGCACGTGTCTCTTTAGAGCAGTGTCCTAAATGGCTTTCTGTATAAAATACAGAAGTACATGCCTAATATGAACTCTCTGACAGCTCAATGTGTGTGTCTGTGTTTGTATGTTAATTAAGTCGAGGCAGCCGTCCACCTCCTGAGCCTGTTCAGTGTCCTGTGGCACCCACTCTCTCTCATGGAGCGTCCCTCACCTCACTCAATGACAAGTCTATTGCGTAAGAGCACATAAAGCGTTGTATAATTTCTGATTAGAATTCTAACATCAGATTTATATCACTTATCATAACTGGATGTCTTCCATCGCTGCAGTTCGAGTTTTGGTAAAGCTGTGCCGCCTCCTGTAGTGCCCAGCTGGCCCACCAGCCCTGAGGTTGACATCATCAACACGCTGCTGGGTGAAGGGCCTATTCCACCACCCCCACTGATGGAGACAGAGGGCGAACAGGATCATGGGCTGGAGACCGGTCCACCCCCACCTCCACCACCTCCTCCCCTCGACTGTACCAACATTCCCCCGCCCCCTCCTATGCCCACCTCAGTGAATACACCTGATCCCAGCAGCCTCATGACCATACCACCTCCTCCACCAGCTCCACCTCTTGAAACAGGTTAGTCTGTGCTGCTTGACAGATTTCAGCATTCACGGCAGGTAATTTAAAGGAGGTTAGGAGGCTACACCATATGACAACTAGATGTGACGTGTGATAAAGATGTGATAAAATTTTTGTCCTAACCAGTTGCTCAACTACTGAATGTAAACGATCAAATTTTTGTCTGTAATATTTTATATATATATATATATATATATATATATATATATATGGGTCAATGACGTGACACCTAAATTTTCTGTTCGATTGCATTTTTTCAGTTAAAAATTAATGTTCGCATAAAATATGCTATATATATGAAAATATCTCCTGCAGAATCTTACTTATCCTCAAAACATTATTATTTATAATTTTTCCCGTTATTCAAAAGTGTCAAAATACCATGTGCGGAAAAAAACCGTCCGGCCATAACTTTTTTTGTAATATTTTTGAATTACTCTAAATTTATTCAGATTATTCCGCCCACCATTTAAATATCGAAAGTGTTTTATTCCTGTATAAAATGGAGATTATCGGACAAATTTTGTTTGAATATTATGATGGAAATACAAATGCTTTGCAATTTTATACAGGATTACAAAACACTTTGGAAAACATGCCAAATAGTGCAGAAAATTAATCTGAATAAATTTAGGGTAATTTGAAAGATGTTTCCAAAACAACAGTTATGGCCGGACGGTCGCACCACATGATGTTTTGATGCTTTGAATAACAGAAAAATTACAAATAACTAATGTTTTTTGAAAAATTAAAGTTGGTACATATGTGGGAGAGGCACGTCTTATATATTAGTGTTGTCACGGTACCAAAATTTCAGTATTCGGTACAAATACCAGTGAAAATCCACGGTTCTCGGTACCAATTTCGGTACCAAAGCAAAACACAAAAACATGCTAATTACAGCATAAAGTTAAACAAAAATATAAACTACAAAAATCAATGCCATTCTTTATGCTTATTTGAAATGGTTTCAAGTTTTTCCACAAGTAATAAAAATATGAAAAAGTTAAACAAGATTCACCCAAAAGTTTTTGTCATATTTCTGCTGCCGCTGAAAAACAACTGTAAACTGTTGTTTGTTTTGAGGTTTGCTGGTGTTTCATGATCTTCCTCAGCCTGCAGCTGTAAAAGGAAAATATAATATACTTAAGTAAAGAAATGGGCTGAGTCTGACCAAATGCAACATTAGATTGACAACTTTAAATAACGAACTTTGACTTTTATGATAAATTCAGATAAAATTACATATATTTTAAGACAAGTGTATATCAAATAGAAGGAAACTGTAGTATTAAAAACACTTTACAATAAGATTCCATTTGTTAGATAACATGACCTATCAATAAACAATAGTTATATAGCAATTATTCTTCTTGAGATTAACTTCAAAATTTACTAGTGCATAAAATCAAAAGTTCAATCTGTTAAAATTATTTAATGAACAATGAGCAAACATGAATGGTCAAGTGTTTTAACAACATTCAAAAACATTAATTAATGCAAAAATATATTGTTCACTCACTGTAAGTTGATGTTAGATAACATGAAGTCATGTCAATGAATGGTATCTTATTGTAAAGTCTATACAGAAGATAAAATTTGACTGTACTTTCATTTAATCCAAACTGTGTACATATTTAATTTTAAAGGGCTTTCAACGGCAATGTTTATTTTAATCCAAATTAAAATATGGAATAATAATCTAAACAGAAGATCTAAATATTAAAGATAAAATTGAAAATTACCTGCTTGAACTTTCATTTGATCCGGGTGTCGGTCTTTAAAGTGTTTTGTTGTCTTTCCTCCTTTTGATGTCGCCCTGTCTCAGTGCTTTTATGAAGCGAGCGCATCTGCGCACCTTTCAGATAGTGCAGCAAGAACCGGGTTGACTGGGTCCTTTGTACCTCCAGTACTTAATGAAACCTGGTACTGTGACGTTTTCATTTTTTTTTAGTACTGACTTGGTACCGAAGTACCGGGTCTTTTGACAACACTAATATACATACATACATACGCACACGCACACACACGCGCGCGCGCGCACACACACACACGTTTGTTTTTGTGAAAAGTGGGGACATCCCGTAGGCGTATACTGTACAAACTGTATGTGCTATTGCCCTACACCTAAACTTAGCCCTCACAGGAGACTGTGCATTTCTACTTTCCCAAAAAAAAAAACTCACTCTGTATGATTTATAAGCGTTTTGAAAAGTGGGGACATGGGGCAATGTCCTCATAAGTCACCTTCACCTTGTAATACCTTTGTCATTATACAAATTTATGTCCTCATTTGTCACAAAAACGCGCACATACATATACACAAAAGGCCTATTTCTCTCAAATATTGTTCACAAATCTGTCTAAATCTGTGTTAGTGAGCACTTCTCCTTTGCCGAGATAATCCATCCACCTCACAGGTGTGGCATATCAAGATGCTGATTAGACAGCATGATTATTGCACAGGTGTGCCTTAGGCTGGCCACAATAAAAAAGCCACTCTAAAATGTGCAGTTTTACTGTATTGGGGGGGTCAGGCGGGGTCCGAAAACCAGTCAGTATCTGGTGTGACCACCATTTGCCTCACGCAGTGCAGCACATCTCCTTCGCATAGAGTTTATCAGGTTGTTGATTGTGGCCTGTGGAATGTTGGTCCACTCCTCTTCATGGCTGCAGCAAGTTGCTGGATATTGGCAGAACTGAACATGCTGTCGGAGGACGTACTGACCAGAGTATCCCAAACACGCTCTTAATGGGTGACATGTCCGTGAGTATGGCTGGCTATGTAAGAATTGGGATAAGTTTTTAGCCTCCTATGGAATTGTGTACAGACTGCAACATGGGGCCGTGGTATTATCACAAGAAGTGCACATGAGGTGATGGTCGGGATTAGCCTGGCACAGCATCGGCCTTCAGGATCTCGTCACGGTATCTCTGTCAATGTTGACATCAGCAAACCGCTCACCCACACGAAGCCATACACACTGTCTGCCATCTGCCCTGTACAGTGAAAACCGGGATTCATCCGTTCGGTTAGGACAACGAACTGCAGTCAGGTCGAGACCCCGATGAGGACAACGAGAATGCAGATGAGCTTCCCTGAGACGGTTTCTGACAGTTTGTGCAGAAGTTCTTTGGTTATGCAAACCGATTGTTGCAGCAGCTGTCTGGGTGGCTGGTCTCAGATGATCTTGGAGGTGAAGATGCTGGATGTGGAGGTCCTGGGATGGTGTGGTTACACGTGGTCTGCGGTTGTGAGGTGGTTGGATGCACTGCCAAATTCTCTGAAATGCCTTTGGAGATGGCTTATGGTAGAGAAATGAACATTCAATTCACGGGCAACAGCTCTGGTGGACATTCCTGCAGTCAGCATGCCAATTGCATGCTCCCTCAAAACTTGCGACATCTGTGGCATTGTGCTGTATGATAAAACTGCACATTTTAGTGGCCTTTTATTGTGGCCAGCCTAAGGCACACCTGTGCAATAATCATGCTGTCTAATCAGCATCTTGATATGCCACACCTGTGAGGTGGATGGATTATCTCTGCAAAGAAGTGCTCACTCACACAGATTTAGACAGATTTGTGAACAATATTTGAGAGAAATAGGCCTTTTGTGTACATAGAAAAAGTCTCAGATCTTTGAGTTCAGCTCATGAAAAATGGGGGCAAAAACAAAAGTTGCGTTTATAATTTTGTTCAGTGTGTGTATATATGTGTGTATGTATAAAATGTATACTGTATATGTATGCAGAGCTGGGTAGATTACTTACAAATTGTAATCCGTTACTGATTTCAAATTATGTGACGACAAATTGTAGTCAGTAACGTAATCCATTGCATTACACATTTTAGGTTATATAATCAGATTATTTTTAGATTACTTTTGGATTACTTTTGACCTAACTCGTTTATCACAGTGATTTAAACAGGATAATCTTGTATCATAATGATGTAAAAATACAAAGAGTGAGAAAATATATTCCTTTCATTGTAATTAACATGAAGTGCATTAAACATTTTATTACATCAAGGTTTCCCAAACTGGGGTTCGTAAAGGAACTGTAGGGGGTTTGTGAGTTTAATGAAAGGCAAACATGTAATTAAATTATAAAAATGTAAAATTAAAATAAATCACTTTACAATAACAATCAAAATAATTCACTTACTAAAAAAGAAGAAATATTTTGTTTACCTGTGCAATGTCAGAGAACTGTGAACATGCAAATGTGATACTTCATCTCAGGGGTACTTAAAGGGGTCATTGATTATGATTTCTCTTTTTTAACTTTAGTTAGTGTGTAATGTTGCTGTTTGAGCATAAACAACATCTGCAAAGTTATGATGCTCAAAGTTCAATGAAAAACTGTCTTTTACAGAATTGCTGATTGACCACCCCTTTCAAGTAAATATATTAGGTGAAACAGGTTCAGATGACAAAGTTTGAGAATGTCTGCAAATAAGAAATAACGAGAATTTGGGCATTTTAACGAGTTTGAAAGACAAAAGCTTTTCAGTAATACATAATACATGGTTAAATAACCTACTGAGTGATAATTCAAATAAAAATGAATGTGTTCATCAGTAGTTGATGCAATGTTGAAACACTTCTTAAACCTGAAATGATTTTTGTAAATCCATTGGTCAAATGCTGTGTCGCCACCTGACTAATGACTAGTCTATGTGTGAATTAGGGGTGTGCAATATTGACAAAAAATATCTCAATATTTTCTGGGATTTTATCGATAATGATAAGCAGACAATATTTTGCTTATGTGTTATTGTGCTGGTATCTTAAGGACTGCCGTGGACAGCTGACTCCTAAAGTTTTTCATATTCTTCATATTCTGTGTGGTGGTCAGTTCACACTGATAGAAGTTAATCTTTTCCAATAAGTTTAAACTGATTTTTGTAATTTATGGGCATTTTTACCTTATAAAGCCATTTTCTCTAAAAGTGTCCATTATCTTTTGAGTCAAAATCTTACATTAAATCAGTGAATTAGAATAATAAGACATTTGGGCTGTTACCAAACAAATGAAATCAGTATCAACAAAATTCATCTTTGCAATGCAGAGGAAACAGAAGCTGCATCTGAAGTGGCATTTAGATGTATTTACACACTGTTTAATACAAGACATGAATGCATTTAATCTGCAATAACAAATGCATAAATAATGTTTTGATATATTAAAGATAAAACGTTGAATACTGATATTTGAAATTATTTAAATAATAAAAGATACTTTAAATGTGAAATTAAAGTCACCAGTAGATGGCAGCAAGTCAGTGGTAATAAGTGTTTCATTGTGATTGAACTGAATCATTTAAACGGTTGATTCATTCAGGAACGAAACACCGTCATGTTGCTCAGAGACGCAAAACAGTGCTGTGTATGTGTTTGGAATTATTTTTGTCGAAATAGCACAAAAACAGGAAATGTGTCTAAAACTTAAGTCTCTCAATTAACTTATTGTTTATTGAACTGTTGTAAAAAAAATCTATCACATTTGTAATCATGGTAATTTTTGGAGAAAAACGGCACTTTTCATGTGAAATTGATTAACTATATGAAGTGGTAAAAATATGTACATTTTCTGCCCCCATGTTTTGAATTTGTGATCATTCTAAATGTATTTTAATAGACTGAATCACGAATCATAGAAAGAACACACTCTAAATGTGCATGCGCACTAGTCTAGACCAGAGGTTTTCAAACCCGAGGGTCGCGAGACTTAAAAAATGGGTCGCGTGATGAGTTAAGGAAAATGTTATAAAATTATTTAATGCAATTTATAATAATAATAAAACAAAAACAACAACAATAATAATAAATTTGAATAGAAACACACTTAAAAACAACATTAAAATAAATGCAAAATAAATACTAGATCTCCGTCACCTGACCCACGTAACGTTACATGCAATCACGCTTTTTAACATAGCGCTAAGTCGTTGACGCAGCCATTTTCTTTTCCCCACTGCGATGATGCAAACTGCAAAGGCTTTAGTAGAGTTATATTATTAGCCAGTCTTTAATTTATTTTATGGTGAATATGAGCAGGCCGAAGTCAAAAAGTACAATTTATGATTTTTTCACGAGGAAAAGAGGCCCTGAGACCGAGACCCCTTCAAATGAAGCAGCAGAAAACACCGTCAGCGGCCCAACTCTGCCGCAAACAGTGGAGATCAGCAGAAAAAATAGTGAAGGTGATGCATGCGAACATCATAGCAGTACTTCTTGCCCAGCAAAGAAAAAGCAGAAATCCGGAGTAAGGCCATATAAAGATGATTTTTTGAAGTTTGGGTTCGTCAACTGTTCGGATGCAGGCCATACTGCAATACCAATGTGCATAATATGCGGTGAAAAGTTAGCAAATGAAAGTTTGAAACCAGCGAAGTTGGAAAGACATTTAAGTACACGTCATGCCGGTTTTGCGGACAAACCATTGGCTTTTTTTCAGAGAAAGGCTCAAGAGATTCAGTCATCAGCTCAGGTACTCAGCAGAAGCATAACAGTCAATCAAAAATTACACTTGGCATCTTATAAAGCTTCATATCGTGTTGCCAAAGAAAAAGCGCCACATACAATTGCAGAGAGATTAATTTTGCCTGCTGCACTAGACATAGTAAATACAGTTCT
>JAFVLL020025073.1:0-122538 GCA_021397915.2 Tor tambroides | reverse complement strand
GAAAGCAGGTGATGGAGATTTACCGCTAATCACGAAACCGGCTTTACTGACGAGATGCGCATGATCATATCGTTCGATATATCGCCCAGCCCTACCCTGGTGTTTAAGAAGCATTTAATAGGCTCTATCTACAGAACAAACACAACTACAAGTATACTTGTATAAATAGACTTTTCTGTATACTCATCAGTATAAATGTAAACTATATTTAAGAATTTTTTATTTTTTTTGTATATCTCTCATAAAAAGACTGAAAGTATACTCTCTTAGTATACTGTAGCACAAACTTTTGTCACCTGTTTTATCCTCTGGCAGGTGAATATAATAAAATATACCAAATGATTTGAGATATAATTCATGTTTGTAGTGCCCTAAAAGTTTCATACTTAGGTTTTTTTTTTTTTCAAAAATCACTAATACTTGCCTAAGCAAACATCACTAATGAGTTTGAACATTTCCTAAATCTTTCATTGTTTGGCACTGAACTCATTGGTTGAGTCAGAAGTTGACATGCTGCTCAAATAAACAGAGAAATATTCTGAAAGTGCCAAAGACTAACTTCAAGATGTCAGCCTATCAATATAGTAGACTGAAACTGGGATATGAGAATGTATTTTGACAGAAGAACGTACACATCCGCTCCCACACACTTCTTAAAAACCTTTGTGATAGCGTACTAAAGCAGTGACTTAATACAGCACCGCTGATATGTGTTTGTACTGGCGCTGTATTCGTGATCTCATCTGTAAACTAGACGTTCATGGAACATTTATTGTTTTAAACTCTGCTGTGTTGCATCACCCTTCTGCAATAACACGTTCGCTCATTTCTGGTCAACAATTTGGGGACTTTTGGTCCATTTTCACTCCACTCCCAGCGTTCTGTCCACTCCAGAGTGGATGAGAGCCCAGACACACAAATACAGCTCATCCAGTGACTCAGAGACAAACACGTAACTGCACACTTACGGACACAGTCATAATAAAACCATAAACTGGGATATTTAACCCTACTGTGTTTGAAAGCAAGAAAGAAAATGACACAGAATGATGCATCTCTTATATGAGGTTAAAAAAGAAGCCTTTTTCAGATTGTTACAGGGAACAGTTTCTGAAATAACAGATGCCAGTAAATTGAAGTATTCTTTCAAAATATTTTCCCTACACTTTAAACACATGAATTCTTGTTCCAGGGTTAACATGACATTAACATTGAGGCACTTTTGTAGTGTCATGGTCTTTATGCTTTTGTTATCTGCTCTCTCTCAGGTCCTCATAACCGTGTGTCGCGATGTCCTCCAAATGAACATCAGTGTCTGGGATCAGACTTGTGTGTTCACATGAGCAAGCTGTGTAACGGCGTCCCCGACTGCACTGATGGAGGAGACGAGGGGCCGCACTGCAGAGGTAATGACTACAAACATTGCTTGGTTATTTATTGCTACATAGAATTGTTATATGCTATGTATAAATATTACTAGGATTAATAATATCAGTCTTTCTGTGGAAAATAAAGCTTGGGGCATGAAACAGATACTAGTAGATGTTTCAAATTTCCATTGAAATAAACCATAGGCCAAACAGCAAAAATGATATTTTAATAGATTTTCCAGTAAAAATGTCATACAAGATAAATGTACTTAATGAGCAAAACTGCATGAGTCATTAAGGATACATTTCCAATGCAAGCTTATACCATGCCCTTAAAGTATATGTTTTTCACAAAAAGAATGTGCCGACATTTTCCCTACTCTGTTACACACTGAAAGGTGTCGCATGTCTCTCGCATAGCATCTAGTCACCATAAACTGCCCCGTCAATCATCTTGTCACAGTGAACATCCTCATATGCACACCCCACATTTATAGAGAAAAGAAGTAGCAGGCTGATCGAGATGGTCCTCACTGCAGAACACAAGATCCAGGGGGCGTGGTTGGATCTAGATCCAACTCCTCCCACCTTACATAGACTTAAATCTACCCGTCTCCACCCCCTGATCCCTAAACCCACCCATCCCCACCCCTAAACCTACCATCTCCACCCCCTGGATGTGGATCCAACCCCGCCCCCTGGATCTTTGTTCTGCAGTGAGGGGCTACTGGGCTGATCTGCCAGATGTGGGTCTTTTTTGTGGAGAACTCTCTTCATGTTTTTGTGTACTAGTGAATAAAAAAGTTAATAGCCTAACAAAACACCTGTATCTAAATCTCACTAATCAGCTGCCAGTGTCATTTAGTTAGCAGCACTTCCCTGTAGAAAGAACACAACGCTGGATAGGCTTTATCAAAGTCTGGGCCTTTATCACACCTGTTTGTGGAAACTAGCCATGCTTCAGTCAGAACTTCTGATAAAATGTTGTAGATGCTCACAAGGCTGGAAAACATTAGAGAGGTATCTGTGAAGAGTTTGGTGTCCATCAGGTAGATAGTTGGAAGAAATTCAGCACCATTCCTGCCAAAAAGTGACCATCCATGAGCGAGATGTATAATATTCCAGAAGATCACAAAGAACTTCAGGGTAACAAGGATCTGCGGGCATCTCTTGCACTGGCTTCAGACAAACACTGAACATGAATGATGAGCACAGCAGGATACTCCAGCAAGGAGGAAGCCACTTCTCTCCAAGAAGAACACTATTGCCTGTCTAAAGTTTGCCAAATGCCGCAAGGATAAGCCAGAAGACTACTGGAAGTATTGATTTGTTAATAGATGAGTCCAAAGTAAAACAGTTTGGCTAAGAAAAATTACATTTGGCAAAACCAACATGCCACATTCAATAACAGCAACCACATCCCAACGGTAAAGCACGGGGATGACTGTATAATTATTTTGTTTATTTAAATATTTGCTTTCCTGCCTCTGGACCAGGACAGATTGCCATCATTGATGAAACTATGAATGCTTTGTTATCTGAGAAAATTCCACTAGTGAAGGAGATGGAGGAACGGCCAAATCCACAAGACTGATCCACATTTACTGGAAACTGTGTGATCACAACCCAAAAGAAATAAATAAATAAATGTTGAAATATGTAAGACATGGGTTATTCATTGAATCATTCAGTCAACAAATTTGTTTAATTCATTCATGTACAAAACTGTCTTTATGAGTGAGTATTTGTATGATTCACTTAACCTATATCAGAAACGCTCATCTATTCTGGAATGAAACACCACTGCGGTGTTTTTTTCAGTAGTTTGATCCTTCAGTTGGAACTATTTCTGTTGGCAAATCGAAAATAAGCAATGACTTTCGATTTTGTGTCTGAAACGTAAGTTACTCAATATTAACTTCTTGTTTATTGAACTATTGAACTGAACCAATATCACACTAGCAATCATGCTGTTTGTTGGAAAATCTGCTGATTTCCCCCTAAAATGTACGATGTTTTATTTTTAAGATCTGATCTCAATGTAGTTCAAATAATGTATACAAGGAAAGGACAATTCTTAATGGGTTTTCATATGCGATTAACCTTGATTTACCTTTTGTCTATTTTAGCTTCACCCCCATATGCACACACACAGCTGTAGTCACTCTGTTTAGGCACTAGTGGGTAAACTCTAGTGAGGTGACACAAACCTGTCTGGACATAAACACACAGGCGAGGTGACGGAGGACAATCAACCAGAGCATAACACCCTAGACAAACTTTTTTAGTTACGTAAATTAACGTGATTTAAATAGTGAGTTGGTATATCATAAAACTGTATTCCATTGGATTTCCTTACCATAAATCTTGACGGTAGGCCTATAATAATTATTTATATTTTCATCATTCATTATTTTTATTATTTATCCATGCATGTTTATGACCTATCCATAAATGAAGGAAAGAATGTCATATATGCTCTGGAAGTACAGTAGTTTGAACAGAAGAGAGTTTGTAAGCAAAAGAAAAAGTGTGCAGTACAGCACCTATAATACAACACAAATCAACATTTTCATAACATTACATTTGCTGTGTATTGAAAAGGTTCACAAACAATGTGTATGTTGATAATCTCTTAACCACCTTCTACTACTAATTTGCCGATAAATATCCTTGCCAAGTTATAGTTTCCAGCATTACACCTTATCTGATGTGAATAGCAATCATTATGTCTCAGCATAAGTTACTTACGTAACATTATTTTAAAACAATTGCAGTCAAAACAACAATGACATACGTACAAGCTGTTAAGTCATACTTTTAGATATTCGTGTTTCGTTATTTAGGGATTTTTGATGTTGTTAGCGATGTAACGATAGGTTAAGCCATCAACAAAACAATGCAAGCCAAAACGAAACAATCCTCCTCTGCTAGTTACTTGTACTTTGATGTTTTTACATTTTATTTTTGTGTAACACACATTTTACCACAGTCCCACTCCACATACCTGTAGCTTTATGCCGTGTCCAGTTTTACCAGAGGGATTGCTTGAGATTTTGTCATTGCCTGTTTATTTGCTGATGTTGACATATCAGAGCTGCTGATTTTCTCTCTTAACTCCAGCCTCAGCCACAGGTCTGTCTGAGGAGATAAAAGAAATATCTGGGTGAAATATCTTTTAAAAAAAGATTTACTCTTGAAAATGGTGTTTCAGGAGCATGAGAGATGAGTGCAGACAGTCCTTGTAATGTTTGTGTGGCTGTATGTAATGATGCTGGAAAGCACTTTGGTCAATGGCAGTTGTTTTAAATGTGCTATAGAAATAAAATTTGTATTGTTGTATTGTATTGTAATGCACACACACATCTCAATAATCGCCTTCTGTGTGAATAAGTATTAATATGAATAGATCATTTCGAATGACAACAGTTGCATTTCTCAGTATGCACTTACATCTTTAAAGTCCTGCACAACTGCAAACTCTAGTATGTAATGGCCACTTTTCATGACCTAATAAAATGGATTGATAATATAATTTCATATTGTTTCTACATTATGAGTAGCTTTGTAAACTGCAGTTGTACAGTGGCTTCCCAGCGCTGTCCAATGGCAGAAGCAGTGAATTTAAACGGCCTCCCTCCATAAAATGCATTTTCTCCAAATTTGAATTGCCTGATTATCAAATTCGTGATTTGAAAACACGCTATTAGCTCTGCACAGCTTCATGTATGAGGACATGTGTCACTTTAGATATCAATACAGAGTCAGTCATTGAAACTGAAGACTATGCGATCTGACCTTGAGGAACAGTAAATCTATGTCAACAGTTCAGTGGTCAGCAGAAGGCTGGAACAGACATTACTGGCTCAGAGTTTGATGTCTGAAGCCTCAGTATGTTACAGACTAAATGCAGCTTAAAAAAATCATTTTCCCAATGTGATATTTTCATAACGTAATGTAGAAAAAACACTTTTATTCATTTGACAGATAATTTTTTTAATCAAAGCTAAATGTATGAAACAGTTTTGACAATATTCACATCACCTGGAAATCAAAATTCTGATCGTGGCATTAGTGCTGTGTACGGTTTGAGCATGAGGAACATTTTTCATTTTGGTGGATAGGCTGTATATAGAGAACAAAATGACCACTATCTGATATATGGACATTTATTGTACACAAATTTTCTGTCATCATGTATGTGAAAGGTGAAGCACAGAACTATTTCGCTTCATTTTGAGATGTAACTTTTGTGAAAAGTGTTAATCCATCAGAGTACTTGTTTGTTACCATAGTGTGGTGAAATGTGAAGCTAAGGCAAAATCCTCTTAAGGATTAGCAATGAAGAAATTACTTCACGTGCTCAACTTTGCATGCTTACACTCATCCACACACATACCTACACAAAAATCAAAACACACACTCACATACTTTATGCTATGATTGTATATCGACACAGAATGTGTGTTGTTAGCTCTATCCCAAAACCTAGTGCTTACTACCAACACAGGCAGTCTTCTTTTAAGGCAGCATCTCAACTGAAACGGAACCTCAAAAGTGACTGATTTGGAACCGTGTTGATAGGCAGCAGCTCCACGTGACACACAAATATAGAGCTTGACTTGCTGTCGGTTTCCACAGAATTTACTATTAGCATATGTTTGGAAATTTTGGAACAGTGTTCATGTCAGAAGTGGGCTTATGATGCCTTAAAATGCTTCATATGTACATAGACAGCTCACTGTTTTTTGGACGAAACATGATTGCACTGACAAATCCACTAAGGCTGTCTACATAAGGAGCATCTTAGCATCTTAGCTTAGCTGCTGTGAGCTGTTGATGCAGTTCATCTAGAGGCTCATTTGTTTCTGACTGAACGCTCTTGTTTTCAGCATCCCCTGAGTTCTGGGACAGGTGTGTGTGTGTGTGTGTGTGTGTGTGTGTGTGTGTGTGTGTGTGTGTTGTTAACATCACTCCTGTTCACCGCCTGCTGAGGTACCAGGTGCTGTTATTTCATTTCAGTCACTCTGTGGTTTGTCAAATCGGTCAAAGATGCCATTTTGTGGAAAACAGGATTTTTCTTACTGTGTTTACATAAAATACTTCAAAGTTTTGTGCAGGCATACTCATACTCAACATTCATAGCCATAGTCCAGCCAGACCATTTGTTAAAACCATGGGCTTATTTAGCCCACATTTACAACACCCATTTAGTGTTCATCTTATCTTCGTTTGGACCTAAAAATCAGGGCCTAATGTACCATGTTAATATGATGCTATGTATTGCTTTTTACATATGTTTTACCTGTATTTTGAATTATGCATTGCATTGTGTTGTGTTTTGAGGTAAATGGAAATGTCCGTAAACCTAATGGATAATATCCTGGCAGTAAATTACCAGTACTATTTCTGTTTTTCTACAGATTTTTTTTTTCTTACCATGCTGATAAACTATAATGGCACATTGTTACAGTATAGAAGTCTTAAAGGTACAGTAGGTACAGCCTGGTTAATTCTTTAGTTAAAAAGAGATCCAAGTTCACTAGATTTTTATTTTATTTATTTTCAAATACCTAAAGAAGTCTTTATACATTTTGCATATTTGAAATGGGGAAACAATGTGGCTGATAAAACAAAAAATATAAAATGAAATACAGAAGTGCACTTTGGTGAATTACTGTATATTAGATGTTAGCTTGATTCTAGTGCCTTTAGTCTAGCATGTACTGCGTTGTCATTTAGTACGTGATGAAAATCTGTTACCACATTAAGTAAAAACAAAACTCATGAGATTTTGTATATCATATTCCATTATTTGATACATGTCATTTGCTTTTTAGACACATGTAAAATATTTTTAGTTGTTGTTTTGAACTTTGTGGTCTTCGTGAAGTCTCTGTAGTGAGTGTTGATGGGCAGTGTGTCAGTCTGTTTGGTAATAGATTGTGTTGTTTGACCTCTAGCCGTCCTCTGCTCTGATCTCTGTAGAACTGGCGCTCAACTGTACTCTCACTGGTTGCCAGGACAACTGTGCTGTCACACGCACCGGCCCCATGTGCTACTGCAAGAGTGGCTACGAGATCAGCCAAGATGGAAAGACCTGTAAAGGTAGGTTGCATTTACACACACTTTCATGAATGCAAAAATATAGACTTACAGCTGAGAGAGATAGTGGATTATTTGAATTGTATGAGTATAATCAATATGAATACTTAAAAAGATGAACAGCAGCATAGAATCTAAAACGTAGAATTTTAAATCAGGTATCTTGTAAGGAAAAAGTACAGTCAGCTGGTCATTGTCACAAAATATTTTTCCTATTAGGCCATTTTTAGCATATTTGATTGTTTTTTTAAGATTATGACAGTCTGATTATACATTATTGTGCATATTGCATGGCTATTGAACAAATAATTATATAAATGTGCAATTATTTTATTGTTTAATATGAGCTAACATAAGCAAATTACTTGATGCTTATGTCATGCCACCCTGGTTTCATTTGTTAACAATGTTTAACTAAATTAGTTGTGGTGAACTAATGATGAACAATACTTCTACAGCATTTTTTTCTTATTTTCCAGTAAAAATGTCCACATATCCCTAAAACAAGTTTTACTGTAAAGACAAAACTGTTAAAAAATAAGACTTTTAGCCCATTAGCAATTTTTTTCTTGTACTGCTTGCATTGTAAATCTAGTATATGATTAAGTTCTGTTACTACACTGAGTAAAAACTTATGAAATTTCCTATATCATATGCTTTCATTTGCTTTTAGACTCCTTTTTTTAAACTCTGCAGTCTTCATAAAATCTCTTTTGGGAGTGTTAGCTAAAATATCTAAGACAAATCTCTTTATCTTTATATACTGACATTGTTTTGCTTCTCTGAAAGTATTTTTTAAGGGTGCTTAAATATTTCATGAGAAAACAAGGCAAAACATTATATATACTGTACATATATATTAATCTTTTATTGTGTCTGTGTGGGTTCAGATTTTGATGAATGTACGGTGTACGGCACCTGCAGTCAGACGTGCACAAACACAGACGGCTCGTACACCTGCTCCTGTGTGGAAGGTTATCTAGTTCAACCAGACAACCGCTCCTGCAAGGCCAAGAACGGTAAGACAAACATAACAGTCCAAGATAAGATAAAATAAAGCTTCTCCATTTCTGTTTCCCTCACATATATGTATCCACATCAGCCAACACTTTAATTCATTATTATTGGCTGAACTGTTATTATATTTGAGATGAACCAGATGTCTTCCTCTTGCTGTAGTGCCTGTGGATCGTCTCCCTGTCTTACTGATCGCAAACTCTCAGAACATCCAGATCACGTCTCTGAGTGGCTCCAGCAGCCCTTCACTCTACATAAGCACAAAACAGACCACAGCCATGGACTTTATATGCTGGCACTTGAAACAGTATACTGGATCAATGTGGCGGAAAACTCCCCACTCAGGCACACGACTGTGAAGTCGCTAAGATAACAGGACTCAAGAGCTTCACAGATGAGAGAACCATCAACATCTCCCTCAGCTTACACCGTAAGTCACGCTGCGCTGATTTCACAACACAAACCACATTTCTCACTCAGGGTTGTTATAATTAAGGAAATTCATGCAAATCTTGGAGACGTTGCCACAGTTCTTCTGGATTTAGTCTGTCTCAGTTTGTTCTGTTTCTTCATGTCATTCCAGACAGACTGGATGATGATGATGAAATGGAAAGTGATATTTCCTACTGATACACTACAACAAAAGATAGAAATAACTGACTTAAAACCATTTTTTAGCTTGTGAAAATACTAGTGTTCTAATAATTTTGGCCACACCACTGTATACCATAAACAGTGTATTTTCTAAAACATACCCATCCCATGCCGTTGACCATATTTGATGTGCCCTGCAAACCACTTTTTATATAGATTACTTTACAATGTCTACAAAGTAGGGATGCACGATATTATCGGAATGATATCGGAATTGGCCGATAATGGCTTAAAATGTAAACACCGGCATTGGCCCGATATGAAAAATTACTTTCATTTTTATTTTTATTTTTTCGGGTTATGAAACTGAAATACAAGGAGCTCTAAAAGATTTTCAGAATCTCTCTCTCCAACTCTTTTGCATTAGACCATCTACAAAATTCTTTATCTCACCCTTCCCTTCTTTCTCACCCAGATGAAAGGAAGCAGATATTCTACTCACTGTACATAATTATTAAATCTTCAAATAGAATGTTAAGGTTACCACTGCATTTGTCTGAGAAAAAAAAAATGCAGTGATTGATTTATAGTTGTTTTTAGCTTTCAGTGTACTCTAATCATAGAAGAACTTTATTAAATATTTATTTAATTCTAACAAGTGCATTTTTTGTTAAAAACTAAACAAAATTAAAAATAATTTGTTTATAATCTCTGCAGGAGAGACCTGGTGTTGTTTCCAAACAAAAGGAAATATATCTGTATCGGCTATCGGCATATCAGATATTGGCAAAAATCCAGTATCGTGCATCCCTACTTTCAAGGCTTGAAAGTTTTGTCGAATGGACAGGAGTGGAGGATGCATTAAAAATATCTAATTTACTAGAGTTTCGACAAGCATCAAAAGTCTTATGTTTTTGAAACGACATGAAGGTGAATAAATGATGACAGTGTTTTCAAGTTGTTATTTACTGATTATCTTCCCTTCCAGCATATCTTTCAAATCTCATTCAGTGCAATGACATTTACAATTCTATTCATTTGTTTAGCAGATGCTTTTATCCAAATAATGAATATTACTAGCATCACATTCGTTTTAGAGACATTTGAGAAAATGTCTCTGTTAAGCATGTAACCTTGGTTCCCCGAGAAGGAGAATGAGATGCTGCATCGACAATGATGCTATGGGAACACCTTCAGCATGTGCCGGTGTTTGAAGCATGTGTGCAAACATGCCAATGAAATTGGCTGACGATAGTCACATGACATGCCGGCAATGCCATAAAAGGGCATCTACGTCATGGAATCCCCAGATTATAAAAGAACTGTAATTTTATTGACATAAGTATCTGTAATCAAATTACATAAATGTAAAATGTAACTCATTACTTTACTGCATTACCAGGAAAAGTAATTAGATTACAGTAACGCGTTACTGGGTAACGTGTTATACCCAACTCTGTCCAAGACCCTCACAAGGAAAAAGGCCTCAAACGAATGGGGCGCAATATTGATTACATTTAGATTACATTTACAATGTCTTTATGTACTTTTAGGGATTCATGACATAATCAGAACGATATCGGAATCATTCAGAATCATTCAAACACCCATGGCCCATGATCTAAAATTGCCTTGTGAGTCACCAGATGCAACAGTCTCCGTAGCCATATGGGTAGGATACATCCCAGCAGAGAAAGCACACCAGCATCTACAAGCATCACCACTCGGTGGATGCCAAAAGAAAGGGAAAGCTGGCACAAGCTGCCTATCCTCCCAATTGCTTCAAAGGCACATCACTACTACCTCTACCTTTCCCAACAGCAAGAATGTGGCCTGAGTGAGGCTGTGGGAGGCATCTCAATGAATATTTTATTTGGAATCTCTCTGTAAAGAATATCTCCATAACATACCACCTCAGCCTGGAAAATAATACTGCAGGGATGGGAATAAGAGGGAGAACGTGAGCGCTAAATTCGGCTACATCCTCAAGCAGCATAACGGCTGCGAGAGTAATAACAATGACAGAGACAGCAACACTCAACCTCAATCTGTGAAAGTGACATGGAAGAGAGCCATGCTAAACCTCAACCAGTACATATAATCATATCAACCAGCATATATAAATATACTGTATATAATGCTGTGAGCAAAATAGGGAGAGAGCACAGCTCAACCTCAACCGAAATATGTAATCATATACCAACCAGCATATAAATCTGTATGCAATGCTATGAAAAATGAGAAATAACAGGAGAGAGCGTCGCTCAACCTCGACCAGCATACATTGCATTGTATTGGATATCGACTATTAGCATATAAATCCATGTAGGCATATTGAACAGGCTACCACTCTTATTATTCTGATGCTATGTAAACCACATTTCCTTTATTTTAAGGTAATACAACATATGATTCATATTATATAAATAATACAGCACACCTGTTAAATGTGTAAAAATCTACAATATGGTATAATACTGTGTGGCATAGTAAATATAAGCACAGGCTCACAGACTTGACATTTATGGATTTATTTATAAATAACAAATGCACGTAACTTCATAAGTAGGCTACAAAATTTGCTTCAGTGAAAATGAATTATTTAAAATACAGTGTTTTTTTTTTTTCCCGCCGACTGCAGCCGTCAATTGTAACCCATTAGCAAGGCAAAGCTGACTGCTATTTGCGAAAACGCGCTTGTGTTCGTTTGATAACTTATGGTTAAAGTGCCACTCAGTGGGCAAAAGCTGCAAATGCATCTTGCAGATGCAGTGTTGGCGGTACCTGAAATGGTAAAAAGCTCATTCTAGGTGAGTACCATCTGTATATATTTACAGTGCATTCAGAAAGTATTCAGACCCCCTTCACTTTTTTCAATTTTGTTATGTTGCAGCATGATACTACAATTGTTTAATTTTTTTTTCTTCTCATTAATCTACACTCCGTACTTCATAATGACAAAGTAAAAACAGAATTTTAGAAATGTCTGCAAAATTATTAAAAAGAAAAAACTGAAATATCACTTTTACATAAGTATTCAAACCCTTTACTCAGTACATAGTTAAAGCACCTCTTGCAGCAATTACAGCCTCGAGTCTTTTTGGGTATGAAGCAACAAGCTTTGCACACCTGGATTGGGGGATTTTCTGCCAGTTTTCTTTGCAAATACTCTCAACCTGGGGACTGTGGGTGGACAGCCATTTTGAGGTCTCTTCAGAAATGTCTGATAGGGTTCAAGACAGGGCTCTGGCTGGGCCACTCTAGGACATTCACAGAGTTGTCCCTAAGCCACTGAGGGTCCTTTAGGTGCTGTTTTGCAAATTCCAAGTGTGTCTTCATGTGTCTTCACTGAGGAGAAGATTGAGTCTGGCCACACCGCCATAAAGCCCAGATCGGTGGAGTGTTGCAGTGATGTTTGTCCTTCTGTACATTTCTCCCATCTGCATATATGATCATGGAGCTCAGCTAGAGTGACCATCAGGTTCTTGGTCACCACTCTAGACAAGGCCTTTCTCCATCAATTGCTCAGTTTGGCTGGGCGACCAGCTCTTGGAAGAGTCCTGGTTGAGCCAAACTTCTTCCATTTGAGAATTATGGAAGCCACTTTGCTCTTGGGAACATTCAGTGAAGCAGAAATTTTTTGTAGCCTCCCCCAGATCTGTGCCTCGATACAATCCTGTTTCTGAGCTCAGCAGGCAGTTCCTTTGACCTAATGGCTTGGTTTTCACTCTGATATGCATTGACAGCTGTGAGGCCTTTTATAAAGAGCTGTGTGCCTTTCCAAATCATGTCCAATCAAGTTATTTTACCACAGGTGGACTCCAAACAAGGTATAGAAACATCTCAGCAGTGATCAAGAGAAATGGGAGGCACCTGAGCTAAATTTCAAGTGTTGTTGCAAAAGGTCTGAATACTTAGGTAAATTTGAAATGTCAGTTTTTTTCTTTTTAATAAATTTACAGACATTTCTAAAATTCTGTTTTCACTGTGTCATTATGAGATATGGAGTGTAGATTAATGAGAAAAAAAATAAAATAAACAATTGTAGTATCAGGCTGCAACACAAAAAAAATTGAAAAAATTGAAGGGGGTCTGAATACTTTCTGAATGCACTTTATATGTAAAGCTGTGTTAGAATAAGAAAATAAAAAGCGAGAGAGGGTCGCTCAACCTCGACCGGTACATAAATTTGCACCATCAACCAGCATATAGCTTTATGTACAACTTCTGTGAGAATGAGAAATAAAAGGGAGAAAGCACCACTAAACCTTGACCAGTACAATAGATTGCATTCTCAACCAGCATACATCTTTAAGTGCAAAGCTGTGAGAACGGCTAAATAAAAAAGAGAGAGCAATGCTCAATCTCAACCAGTACATGAAACCACATCCTAAACCAGCATATACCTTTATGTGCAAAGCTGTGAGAATGAGAAATAATGTGTAAAATGGAGAAAGTAATGCTCAACTTCACACAGCACATAAGTCATAGCCTGAACGAGCGTACACCTAAATACTGTATACATCAGGGCGGTGCAATTGGTGTGGCCGCACTTTTTGGGACTGCTTTAGAGCGGTATAAATCACCTAATTTAGGCGCCTTAGAATCCCCCCTCTGACCCTGTAGCTAGCCCAAGCAGGGTCAGAATGAGAGTGCCGCTACTCATGCCCTGCCTCCGAGAAGCTGGGGCTCCAGGCAGTGATTTTGGGGGAAGCCCAAGAAGGATTTTAGAGACATCATTATGGAAAAGAGAACCTTCTTCCCTTCTCCTTCCCTGTAACCCATTTTTTGAGCTATGTTGGGCACAAGAGGGTGTTAAACAATTACATTTATTAGGAGTTGCGGAATGATACTCAAAGAAGTGGGATATATATTACAGATGCTGTTTGAGGATGTTAGTTATTTGAGTTTGAGTGAATGCTGATCGAGATGGAGTGGTGCTCTCTCCCTCTTAGTTCTCACAGCATGCATGCATATCAGGGCAGTCCCAAGCTGGCACCGGGCCCCCCTTAGTCCATTAATGATATTACGTTCCTTGGGTGGGGTTCGTAGTCCCCCTAGGTCCGTTTGAGATCACGTTCCGGAAACTGGAGAACCAGAAAGTTCAGCCACAGATGCCACTCTCTAGCCACCATAGCTCAGAGCGAGTGGCCAATGGAAAGAGCCGTCTTCTTTGTGGCACGGAGGGCAAGGTTTGGGGTGTGGCGAAGCTCCTGGAGGCATACCCTTGCCTTGTCTTTATCAAGGACTTTCAACAGGCCAGCTTGGTAAGCTTGCAAGACTGCAGTGGTGTGCAAATCTCCACCAGCCTGGCCGGCCGCCATGTATGCTACGCCTACCAGCCGAGATGTTCTTGGCATGGGTTGGAAGGCAAAATGGTAGTCTTCAGTGAGGTTGCTGCGCCAGGAGAGAGATACAGTAACTTGCGAGCGTTTCCCCCACCTGGGGCAACCTCACATACCAGTGCTCACTTATCTTCTTGATGTTAGCGTAATCAGATGAAGGGGGAGTGAACAAATGGGCCAAAAAAGTTTATTCCATGACTTCATGATCTCATCGGGTGAGACTCACGGGAGGAGGAGGTTTATGACCCGTGAGGAACCACTCATCCAGCTTACCTGATGGTTCCTCTCTCGCTGCCTTTCAGTCACTCAAACTGGCTGTGCCGTGAGTCATAACCTCCAACAACTCTTTGTATTTGGAGATCTGGGAGGAGGTGAGCTTGCTGACATCTGTCTTTACTCCTATCACATTCGGCTCACTGGGGCCAGATGGACCCAACAAAATGCTCTCAGTCAGAGTGGGAAGAAGCTGGAGCTGGAGACCTTGCTTCCCAATCCAGCATGAGAGAGTCATAGCTGGCGAGCGAAGTTTGACTTAGGGACAAGCCTGTCCCAAGCTACTCAGCCAACTCCACCTGCCACTTTCATGACCACAGCCGCAGCACTGCGACCCAATCTGCAGGGTGCAGACACCTGGCTTCCGTCCCTCCTAAACAGAGCCAGACGTAAACAGGACAGCCAGCTCCCTCAAGGGCTGACCGTGCATGCTTCACTCAAAGGCATACTTATGGCGTGGACATGGCGGCACACATCTCCAAAATCTTTTCTCACCCTCCATTCTTATTATTTCAAGGGACAAATTTCAATTATTAGAAATAGCCTATGGTACTCCACACACATGCTAAACTAACAGTTTCCTGAAGACAAAGAAATCTGGAGATTCCATGACGTAGGTACCCTTTTATGGCATTGCCAGCACAACACGTGACTACCGTCAGACGACTGTATTGGTGTGTTTGCACATGTGCTTTAAACACCGGCCCATAGCGTCATCACCAACACACCGTAGAAGTTCAACTTCGATGAAGTTTGATGAAAAAGAACAAAAGTGAACATTCTGCTACACCTCCCCTGGTGTTTAATGGAAGAAAGTCAGAATGGTTTGGAACGACACAAGGTTGAGTAAATTTTTTTTTTTTTTTTGGTGAACTATCCTTGTAAATATTTGGTTTCCATCCTATATTTGTATCATTGTGTAGTTCACAGTATTGTAAAATAGTTTTTTTAGTGATAACATTGCGATTTTGTCTGCAGCTAGCTGGAAATATTTACAGTATTAATCATCAGTCTGAGCATTAGCATGAAGACAGCTCAAAGAGTGTGCGTGTTCAGTCCTCTTGCAGACAGACTCTTCACATTGCTGAGACTCAGACTACATTAAAAGAGCCGAAATTTTCCTTTCATTCTTTCTGCTGAAGTCAGAGAGGGAGAATGAAACAGATCGAGTATTATAGAGCAGTGTGTGTCTCTCTCTCTCTCTCTCTCTGTGTAGGCCAGACTATTTCTTACATATCCATGATGCCTGCTGTGTGACTGAACTGCAGTCAGTTTTACCATCTATTCTCAGGAACAATGCCATTTGGCCCTTTTTTATAGCATTTCAGGATGAACACTTACTGGACTGAAGCAACTTTGGTTTATATTATTACACGATTACATTATCTAATCATCTTTTTTGTACATGAAACATTGTGTACAAATGTCAGTATAAAATATGATTCATCAGGCTTTTTCTCAGTCATCATTGTATTACATTTTATTGTATGTTTAAATACTATCTTACTAAGACAATATTGAGAGATATAGATCAGCAACTGATATTTATGATCTGCTATACTGTTACAAAGATCTCATTGATTTACAGTTACAAGTTCATTTTGAAAAGCCGTGATCAGTACTGCTTTCCATGGGCTTTACTAGTACAATAAATGCATCACTGACCTGTATGGTGCACTGCTACTTCAGCACATTTAGCAGCTAGCTGAACTGGACTGCAGGTGGTTAATGAATAAGATACCGTTTTTCACAAAGCACAAGAGTGGCACAACTGCTTAGTTAATTCACCTCTGAGTTCTATGAAAGAGATGGAATGAATGAAAGAGAGCAGAGTTCTGAGAAATAGATTGAAAAATTTCATAGGACGGAGAACAGAACAAGTTTGTTTTGTTTGGGAAATATCCAGAAACTGAGATTGAAAAAGAGTTACACCATGACCTGTGTTCCATATGCAAAAATATTTCATATGCAAAGATGTTATCATGTTACCCAGTCATAGGTCTTAAAGGAGACCCGCCCATTTATTAAATAGTGTTTTAATCAGAGGGCAAAAATAAAAATGGCCTTTATTTCTAATTGATGTCATTTTTTGATGTAAAAATCCTACAATTTAAGTGCAATTTAGGAAACAAAAAATAAAGAATGCATTTCATTAAATATACTTGTAATACATTTTCATTGGACTTAAAACAACGAGACCCGGAGAGAGCCTTTTGTTAATTTGTTGTTGTTGTTGTTTTTTTTCTGTTAAATTAAAAATCCACCAACTTACCGATACAGTTAAATACAGTTAAAAGTACAATTAAAAGTTGCACATGATGCCATCTTATGGTTTTAAACAAGAATATATCAAATATAATGAGAATGATAGTGCTTATCATCATCATTATTATTTCATATCATAATTATCATATTTTATCATTATTATATCAATTGAATAATACAAATTGTAGAAGTGTAACATCTATACTTGAAAATTAAAATGTATGCAATCAGTATGAATACATTGCCATTATAATAATCATTCATTATCATTTAAATAAAAAAAATAACTGAATTCCTGATTTAATCACTTATTACAAAATAATTTGAAATGTTTTACCACTCTATAATCACTGCTATAAGAGTATTAACGTTTAAATATGAACAACTCAAGAAACTGCATCTACTTTTGAGTGGGTGTCTATGGAGAAACAGGTGGTGCAGTTCCAGTATCTACCGGTAACAAGGACCTGCTGAGCAGCCAGTTCTTGCACTTATTCATCACAAGGTGTGGCTATTAGTGACAAGTGAGTGTGAATTCTAAGGCAGCGTTTCCTGAATCCTCTTGTAATCCCAGAATGCATTGCAACTTGTGCAGTGAAAATAAATCCATTTGCATAGACGTATTTGTCCACTAAAAGCACTCTTTTACTCTTATTTTTTCCATTTCGGGCCTGCTTTCTCGGTCATCTTCTATAGTTGGAACATTAGTTTCGACAGGAAATATCTCTGCTAACCTGGAGTGCATATTTTGGGTCTTACAACAACTCTGGCACTCAGTTACCGGCCAGATGGAAATTTCGGCCAGAAATGTACTCTGCGTAAGTATGCAGACATGCAGAGTGTTTGTGTTCACATACTTTCATAGAGTTCGTTTCAGACCTGTCTCTCGTTGAGTTTGTGTAAAATGTTTTCAGGTTTAAGTGCTGGTTAGTTTGAAAGCAGCCTCACTTTTCAGTGATTTCCGTGTTCATGGCAGTTTGAACACGTTTCCCAGACACACGCTCACAGGTCAGAGGTCACAGGCTTGACTGCGCCATTGTGCCTTCGCTAGGAAGCGATAAAGAGATCATTGGCTTCCTGTTGCCAGTTATTGAGTTCCTGCCCTCAGTGTTAAAGATATGGCTGCCTGCCACGTATGTGAGAGGAAGAAAAACTAAGAGAGAATAATAATGAAGAGGTGAAAGCAGCAATCTTGATGATAATGATTGTGCTTTTTCGAACAAACTTAAAAGTACTTAGAGGTCTTGTGGTAAAAAGAGTAATTTAATAACGTTAAATAGCGTAATTAAAGTGATTTGGTATTTTCACTGCAGCCTATCGCACCATTTCAGATCTCACGTTTTCTAAAAATATTTAAAGATTTCTTTTCAAATGCCATTCCTTTCCAGAGGGCTCATAAGGCTGAAGCGTTGTTTCTGTAGAAGTGCTGTCGTGAACCCAGGTTCAGATCTCTTTTGGCTGGCGGGTTTGTCGTGGCGGTCTCTGGAAGGGTCACACAGGAAATGTGTTTGCCGTGATTCATGACCTCAGCGTGACACGCAGATGAGACGACCAGATGTTTTCCACTCTTCCTCTTCTCTTCTCTTCTCTTTTATTTTTACCACAGTGCAGGGTAGTGCTGTATTCTCTATTTACTTCAACAAACTATAACATACTATGTAGAATTCATCGAAATGTAAATTTTAATGCATGAAGAATGTTTACCATGCTAGTTAGAAATCACAAATGATGGCATTAATATCTGTTAGATGGCAGTATTAATGATTTCTGTACATATATTGAGTCGAACCACTTATAAATTCAAAATGTTTTTTGAAAATGGGTATGGGCAATTTAAACAGGATAGCATATACAGTAAAAGTCCAGAAACTCTATATAGTCTACTATAGGCAAAACTATAGTATTTGTAAAAATCGGGAAAATGGAATGAGATTATTTGCTTGCTATACGCTGTAAATAAATAAATAAAGTCCTGTTGAATTTACTGTAAAAAAGGCAACTGTGGTTTTGAAAAACCATACAAAATGGGTTGAGTTGAACCTGTGAGATAGAGTATGCAGACACTCACCACTGAACAGCATCTGTTTGGACTGCACTCTTCCGGAAGCCATTATCCGTATGTCCATATGTCTCTGTGTTTATGTGTGTGTTTTATGAGTGGTTTGTGTAGGTTGCTGGGGTTTGCTGCAGCATATTTATATTCTGTTTTGTGGAACATTTTCCAGACATTGTGGTCGACCCAACCCCCCCCATCCGTCTGCGGCTCTGGAGTTTTATCACGAAAACATGAAAACTGACGCGTACAAGTGGAGATGTTTAGACTATCTCTCTCTCTGCAATATTTACGCCATCACTATGTAATCTCTTAAAGAAATGTATGTGTCTCTCAGCATCTTGGAAAATGACGAGGTGACTTGAACCAAAATGTCATGTACAAGTGTGTTTGTCAGAAATGTCAGTGTTATTGAGTTGCGGCATTCCAGTAAAGTTATTTCTTGCACGTAAATTTGGTGTGTCTCATCATAAATAGCGGAAAGACAGAATGTGCGATGAAGTAATGTGGGATAAAGCAGAAGGGAGCGGCTCTCTGACGTAAGGTCTGCTTGGTACAAAAGTTTCCGGAAAGCCTCTTAAACAGTCATGTGCTTGAATCGGCTCACGCTCCAGGGCTTCCGCCACACGTTTTTGGCTCTGCCAACATTCAGGGCATTGTTTTGGTATTAATCTCTCGAACCCTCACCTTTTTTCTTGATAGCTTTTCAGATGTATGTTTGTTTATTGACTGCCCTTTTGCTTTATTGTTTTTTTCTCTTTTTTAAGTCTTACACCCTTTTTTGCCCAAATCTCTGAGCGCTGAGGACTCATATTTGGTCTTTATAGTGTTCCAAATCTTCCACCAAATTTTGGTAGTTTTGACACTATGAGGCTTTTGGAGCAGACAGAGTTTGACATCAGACTTTAATTTGTTATGTCGGTGTGCAGTCTGACACAAGTCCTTCCGTTGGAAGCAATCCAGCCTAACTTTCAGAAGTGAAGTGCTATTAATGCTATTATTTATGCTAATTACGGTACATTGCATTTTAATTGCTTAATGTCTTCAGTGAGGAGTTTATACCAGACAAAGGCAACATCACGTGTTAAAATTTGGTTGTACAACCATAGATACGTGAGAAAAAAAGGGAAGATAACAACGCTTCCCATTTTCACTGTTTCTTCTCCTTGAAACAGTCACCAAATTGTTTTTTATTTGTGGGGATTTTGTGCCTTTATTTTTGTGAAGACAGTTTGAAAAGAGATAGGAATGAGAAGGGAACAGGATTGGGACAGGATCTCAAGCCAGCTCATTATATTCTGTAGCACTGCCACAAGGTAGTGTCTAGTTAAAGCAATAAGCTCTGGGAATCTGGGATGTGTGTTTATAGAGTATTTTACAACATCTTCATATGTGCTCGGCGGCCTATCATAATCTTGTCTTGATGTCTTGATGATACAGAGACCAGGAGAGGAAGAGCCAGAGGGTGGTAATCAAAATTGGAATGATCTATAAAAGTGCACGACGACACAATAGAATCCAACTGCTTGCGTGGCAAAAGACGTCCGTCTGAATCTAGCGCAATGACCTTGGCAAATTGGCTCCAGTTAGTCTCAAAATGATTGTCATTTAATTATATTAACACCATGTGAATAAAAAAAAATGCTTAAAAAGAGCAAAAAAAATTACACTGTTACACTGAGTTTATATTTATTGTTTATTTTTTAATGCAACATAATTTTGCCTTGGATAGAAGGGCCTTCAAGTATTGTCTTGGACAAAGGAGTCAAAAAGGTTGAGAACTGTTGGACACAGGTCAGGTTTACATAGAAAAATAATTAAATAGCAGTGCACTGGAACCAGGTGTAACAACAATTCTTAAAAGAGGGGTTTCTCCTGCTTCTACTACTAGCTGTGACCATTACGATGGCAAGTGACAGGACATTTTGTCAGTTGTTTGGTTTCTATTTTTGGAGTGTCATGCTGGGTAAATCTGAAATCCCACTCCAAACATCAAATATGTTCTGATTGGCTATGATTGTCACAACATTTTTGCCTTCACTGTGGACAGAAATATGACTTATTTCATAGCTGTAAACCTGGCTGGTCAGGACAGATGCCAGATCACTTGTCGTTGTCAGACGGCTTTCGTTTTGAACTACAGAACTCATTCTTGAAATGGCACGCTGTCTGCAGATTGCAGCTTTAAACAAACTCCACTATTAATAAAATAAAGTTTCAAGACGTAAACACAGACCTTAGTTTGTTAGCCTCAAAATATTTTCATATGAAGCTGTCTCAGGAAATGAGAGCTAGAGTCATAAGAGCGTTTGTTTTCCTTCAGTGTAGAGGGAAGTTTGTGTCACAAATGGAATTTCTTACCCTATTTCCACTGAGACCTACAATTTTACTTGGAATTACAATGAGAACGAAGCCAGGTTCCTCAGCCCACTGTTTCTGTGGCTTGTCTCTGTGGCGTTCCTCTATTCTTGCATTGTTCAGACAGCAGCTGCTCTAAGACCCATTCGTCTTCCTCAACCTTCATTTGTACACTTGCCTTTTTTCTCCTTCTTTTGGTGTTTTTGATCTGTGTTTTTAATCACTGGCTTTCAGTCCAGGCAGCTGGAAAAGTTTAAGCAGGACTAGGCTCTTAAATAAACAACACCTTTGGGGATACAGCCCTTGATTCCGGTAAACGTCTGGCCCTTGCACAATGGCCAACTTTCCTTTGTAGAGGCCAACACTGTCTCTGTCTCCACCCCTCAGCCTTCAATCGCTCCATCTGTCTGGATTTTCCTGTATCTCCTGCACCATTTTACCCAACAGTCAATGTTTCTATGTCTTCCTGTGCCATGATTTTACAGCCACTCAATGTTCAAATGAGCAATATCCCATTAAAAGATATGGCATGTCTGGAGTTAAAGTAGGGGAGATACATTGAGACTTTTGACATTTTAAGGTCAGAATGAGGTGTATTGAGGAGGTGGGGAGCTGCAAAAGAGCAAAAATCCATGGTTAGCCACAGTGATCGCAGCTGTTAAAACAACTCTTTTGGAAATTGTGTAACATGCGCACGTGCCTCCAGAGAGTTCCCTGACTCAGCTATTTCAAATAGAAAGAGCGTCATTGTAAAAGTGAAAAGGAGAAATGTGAATGCGAGACCACAGTATTATTATTAGCACTATTTTAAAACAGATTCACAGAGTCATCAAACCCAAAAACTGCTTGGGTTGGTACGTGAACACTTGCCTTACTCTGAACCAGTCAGGCACCAGTGTTTTTACCTGCACTTAAATGAATTCACATATAGCATGCTTTTGAATTACTTTCTTAATAAATCTCATCTTGTTGGGCAAGATTTTGTTGAGGCTTGAGTCTGAGTTAAGACCTAATTCACATGCTCTCAATGCCATGACAAGACCAAGAAAATGTGGTCTTCGAGACTCGAAGACCAAGAGCATAGTTTTTGATTTTTGTCTGTGGTCTCAATCTTGACTCAGACTCAAGTGAGCTGGTCTCGACTACAACACTAGGTTTTAGCGTATCTTGTGACTAATCATAAGACAAATTTATTTCAATGTTTTAAATTAAATGCAAGTGTTGCAAATGTTCTTTGTTTGTTCTGCAAATGCTAAATAATTTACAGTCTTATTTTAGAATAATTTAAATTATTTGGACTGGATTGTATGTTAAATTTATAGTGTTCAATAGAGATTTTACCCGCAATAAGCAACATGGTATATTACAGATGAACACAAAACACATAAGTTCTATGTTTTACCTACATTTCTCCCCATTCCCCGTTCCTTACAGATGTAGAACAGATGGCAATAGACTGGCTCACAGGAAACTTCTATTTTGTTGATGACGTGGATGATCGAATCTTTGTATGTGATAAAGATGGCACCACATGTGTGACACTGTTGGATCAAGAACTCTACAACCCTAAAGGCATTGCTCTGGACCCAACTATGGGGTATGAACGTGTTCAAGCTCACACTTCCTCCATGTACACAACTAGCTAGCTGAATATTTGTAGTATTTGCTAAATGGTCAAATGAGGTTTACTCAGGTATAACCTTCCTCAACTTTACCTTCAACAGAAAGGTTTTCTTCACCGACTACGGGCAGATCCCAAAGGTGGAACGTTGTGACATGGATGGACAGAATCGAACAAAGTTGGTGGACAGTAAAATTGTCTTCCCGCATGGCATCACCCTGGACTTGGTCAGCAGATTTGTCTACTGGGCTGATGCTTATCTGGACTACATCGAGGTAGTGGACTATGAGGGCAAAAACAGACACACCATCATTCAAGGACTGTTGGTAAGAAGCAAATACCAAGATCATTTTAAGATGTCCTTAAATATCCTGACATGTCCTAAAAAGTGACTTTTATAAGTTGAAAAAAAAAGTATTACACGTTATTGTGCAAGAATGTGTTTTTCTTAAGAATTAACTTCCCCATTGTTTTGAATCATTTAAAAGACAGTGAGTTGCTAAATATAACATTTAACAATGGTCAACATCCCATTATTACTGCTCTACAAATGAATTATTATTTGTTATTAAGAAAGTTCGGGAGGAGCACGTTCAGATAATTAACCTAATTAACACGAGAGTAGCACAATTCAGGTAAGGTAAGGTAAGAGCTGTATATATACGCAGCAGACTTATCTCTGTTCCTTGACAGTTTTTTCAGCATCCCTCCACCACCCCTTCTCCGCACTTACAACTATTCCTATCCTAACCTGTAGATGGGAGGTACTCTGGGTTCGGGTTAAAATTCCAAGATCAGAGCCCTCCCCTCGGACAGCACGCCAAATACGCATAACCTTTACTTTGTTAATTATATGTATGTGTGAAATCGTGAAACATTTTTTTTAGACAGCATGAACATGATTTTATTCTTCTCAAAAGTTCTGTAAGTCAACAGATAAAGATCCCATGCATTTATCCCAAACGTTTATGTAGAAAATTTAAAATAGAAACTTACATTTTCTGTAAAGCTGCTTTGCAACGATTTGTATCATGAAAAGCACTATACAAATAGACTTGAATTGAATTGAACATTGAATTTATCTAAGATCCATCTATTCTATTCATCCACCAATCACCTCTTAATATACCCTTCTATTTAAGGTTTATTTATAAAGCATATTTAAAAGCAACAGATGTTGCACAGAATTCTGTACAATAAAGAAAAATGCAATGCTAGCCATCCAAACATCTGTCCACACATTCATCCTATTGCACTTCAGTCATCCATGTGCCCAAATTTCCATTCATTCATTCATTCATTCACCATCCATCCATCCATCCATCCATCCATCCATCCATCCATTCATCCTTCTGCCCATTATCTACTTAAATGTCTCTGTTCAGTAATCTGAATTGTCCATCTAAATATCCATCCATCATTCCATCCATCCAAACATCTTCCTGTTAATTCATCTGTCCATCAATTCATCTGTCCATCTATTCAAAATAGTCATTTTATTAAAGCTGTTTCTGTCTTCTGCTTGAGTTATGGCTATCATTTAGCTGCTCAGCCCAAGGCTAATTGGTGTGTTTATGTGTGTGTCTTGCTCGCTCAAGCCAGCAAAGCAAACACAACTTCCCAAATAATATAACTAATTGAATAATGATTTTTTTTTTTCTCAGATTGAGCATCTTTATGGGCTCACAGTGTTTGAGAACTATCTGTATGCCACAAACTCTGACAATGCCAACATGCAGCCTAAGACCAGCGTGATCCGTGTCAATCGATTCAACAGTTCAGATTATCAGGTGGTCACCCGTGTCGACAAGGGAGGAGCTCTACATGTTTACCACCAGAGACGCCAACCCCCTGGTATTAATCTGTTTCTCATCTAATGCTGTTGAATTGAACTAGTATACAGTAGTATACTTGAATAAACTGTGTAAAAATTACACTGTAGTCTAGCTCCACCTCATCTCCAGCTCAGTCTAACTCTCCTGTTCTTCTTCTTCAGTGCGGAGTCACGCCTGTGAGCCAGATCAATTTGGAAAAGCTGGAGGTTGTTCAGACATCTGCCTATTGGGCAACAGCCACAAGAGCCGGACATGTCGCTGTCGGTCTGGCTTTAGCCTGGGCAACGATGGCAAATCGTGCAAGAGTGAGTGACATTATTATAGATTCTACTCTATCTATTGATTCACCAGAATAGTTTGACTTAGTTTTGCCTACTTTAGAATTTTGCTCAAATGAGAGTTAAACTGCAGAGTTCAATGTTTATTCATTATGAAGTTTCTAAACTTGTTGCTGTAGAAGGGTGACTATGGCATTATTGTAGATTTTTATTTAACTCCAGATTTACTATGAAAAGTATTATGGTTTACTATGACATTACCATATTTTTTTGGACATGTGACAAGGTGAAACCATAGTATTCTTCATGATATTTTAATGTTGTTACATAAAAATTATACAAATTCTTAAATCCGATTGGTCATGAAGTGTGTTCCACATGCCCTGGGTTTTTCTCTCTCATTAGCTGTAGGTCCTCACAGATGTTATTTCCAGTCAAAACACATTTCACACTGCAGGGGTGTATTCAGAAAGCAAGGTTAACTTACCATCACATATACCCTGAACTCTTGCTTGATTAACCCAAACCTTGCTTACTTGAGGTATACTGGTTCCCAAAACGTGTCCGGGAGTAAGTTCGTCAACTCAGAGTATGTTCATGGTTAACACACAAGACATCCTCAACAGTGCGATGAATTGACCAGACACCATGGAAACAGAAGCTAAGAATAAGTGTACCATACTGCTTCTTTCTTCTTCTTTTGTTCAATGGCCATTTACATACTTAGTGCATATCTCCACCTAGTTGGTGGTTGTGCAATCATTTTTCATATTTTCTTGTTTAATCTTTAGAAACTGAGAATAAGATTTTGTATATATTTGTGTATATACAGTGCCCTCCAAAACTATTGGAACAGTAAAGACAAAATTGCTCTGTTGGCTGTGGAGTCAAGACATTTACAAATATGATTAAAAGATGAATATGAGACAAAACTACAGAATATCACATTTTATTATTGGGTGATTCAACACATAGATGTTTTACCAGCTAAGAAGTTCAGCACTTTTAGAGTTTCATCCCTCTATCTGATGTGAGCATAAGTATTGGAACAGTTGCCTCACAGGTCTTTCTAAGTGATCAACTGTGTCCTGTTGCATTAATTCTTCAGATATTAAAAGCAGGGAATGTGTCGTATCAGTTATATCCATTACTTCTGCATTCTGAATCTTGCATTCGATGATGACACACACAAACCAGGATGAAGATGAGGGAGCTGACTTTGAGAGAAAAGCAAGCAATTTGGATGCTAAAAGAAAAGAGGAAGTCAATTAGAGCTATAGCAAAAACAAAGGGCATGGAGAAATCAAGAGTTTGGAAACCACCAGTGACACCAGCAACCAACAACGACCTGATCGGCTGAGAAAACAACAGTAGTTGATGACAGACAAATCATAAAAGCTGTGAAAATGAATCCTAAAAGATGTGTCTGTAAAATCACCAACAACTTCCAGAAAGCTGGGGTGATGCTCTGACAATCTACTGTCCTCAGGAGACTTTGACACAGAATTACAGATGCTACACAGCAAGATGCAAACCTCTGACCAGCACCAAAAATAGAAAGGCAAGATTAGAGTTTGCAAAAAAGCACAAAGGTGAGCCAGAAGAGTTTTGGAACTGTTTATGGACCGATGAGACAAAGATGAACCTTTATCTAAGTGATGGGAAAGCAAAAATGTGGAGAAAAAAAGGGAACTGCAATGATCCCAAGCATACAGCCTCATCTGTAAAGCATGGTGGAGGTGGTGTCATGGCATGGGCATGCATGGCTGTCTCTGGAATAGGCCCTCTCAACTTTACTAATGACTAAATGTATGATGACAGTAGCAGAATGAATTTGGAAGGGTACAAAACCATCTTGCCTACCAATATTCAAGAAAATGCCACCAGATTCATTGGGAAGTGCTTCATATTGCATCAGGACAATGACCCAAAACACCCTGCCAGTTCAGTCAAGGAATTTATAAGGGCAAAGAACTGGAAAGTCTTAGATTGCCCAAGTCAATCTCCAGATTTAAATCAGATTGAACATGAATTTCACCAGCTGAAGAGGAGAGTAAAGGCAGAAACTCCCCAAAACAAGCAACAATTGGAATTGGCTGCATTAAAGGCTGGGAAAGTATTTCAAAGGATGAGACCAAGAGTCTGGTGATGTCTATGGGTCACAGACTCACTGCTGTGATTGTCAAGTCAAGTCAAGTCACCTTTATTGATATAGCGCTTTTAACAATACAGATTGTGTCAAAGCACTTAACAGTATCAAATTGGAGAATAGAGTGTCAGTAATGTATAATAATAAGAGTAAACACTCAATTTTCAGTTAAGGGCATTTCATTATTGAATTCAGAGATTTCATTGTCTAGCTCAGTTTAGTTTAAATAGTATCTGTGAAATCAAATGGACCATAATCGCTAGAAATTAAGTGTCCCCAACTGAGCAAGCCAGAGGCGACAGCAGCAAGGAACCAAAACTCCCTCTGTGACAGAATGGAGAAAAAAAACCTTGGGAGAAACCAGGCTCAGTCGGGGGCCAGTTCTCCTCTGGCCAGGATATTATTGTTTATTTATTGTTTACTTATTGTTTTAATTAAAATTTTAAATGTAGAAATGTATTATATTTCTATTTTTATATTGTTGCAATTTCTAACAATAATAGTATTATGCAGTTAGGTATTTTATTATATTTTTAGTTATTTTGTTTTATTTTTAGATTTATTGTATTTTTAGTCGAGGTCTTCACTGGGGATATGTCCCCGGGGCTCATCCAGGTGTCCGGCCTCCGCCGACAATTAGGGCCGCAGACATCATCTCCCGGCGCCGATCCACCATCTGATCCGGACACGGACTGAGAAACAGAATAAGAAAGAAACAGACAAATATTAGCATAGATGCCATTCTTCTTACGATGTAACGAGTACATCGTGTGTTATGGGGAGTGTTCCCGGTTCCGGTTGATCTAATTAATGCAGCCTAACAATCCTTTAACGGATTTGAATAATAGAAGTGTAGTAGTGTGTTATGTGTAAGCCAGGTTAAAGAAATGTGTCTTTAATCTAGATTTAAACTGACAGAGTGTGTCTGCCTCCCGAACCGTGTTAGGTAGATTGTTCCAGAATTTGGGTGCTAAATAGGAAAAGGATCTGCCGCCCACAGTCGATTTTGATATTCTAGGTATTATCAAACGGCCAGAGTTTTGAGAACGCAGCGGACGTGGAGGACTATAATGTGATAAGAGCTCTCTCAAGTACTGAGGAGCTAAGCCATTCAGGGCTTAATAAGTAATTAACAAGATTTTAAAACCTATATGATGTTTGATAGGGAGCCAGTGCAGTGTCAGCAGAACCGGGCTAATATGGTCATACTTCCTGGTTCTAGTAAGGACTCTAGCTGCTGCATTTTGGACCAACTGTAGTTTGTTGATCAAGCGTGCAGAACAACCACCCAGTAAAGCATTACAATAGTCTAACCTTGAGGTCATAAACGCATGAATTAGCATTTCTGCATTTGACGTTGAGAGCATAGGTCGCAATTTAGATATGTTTTTGAGATGGAAAAATGCAGTTTTACAGATGCTAGAAACATGGCTTTCAAATGAAAGATTGCTATCAAACAGCACACCTAGGTTCCTAACTGATGAAGAAGAATTGACAGAGCAGCCATCAAGTGTTAGATAGTGTTCTAGGTTATTACATGTGGGGTTTTTAGGTCCGATAATTAACACCTCTGTTTTTTCAGAATTTAGCAGTAAGAAGTTACTCGTCATCCAGTTTTTTATATCGACTATGCATTCCATTAGTTTCTCAATTTGGTGTGTTTCACCGGGCCGTGAAGAAATATAGAGCTGAGTATCATCAGCATAACAGTGAAAGCTAACACCATGTCTCCTGATAATATCTCCCAAGGGTAACATGTAAAGCGTGAAAAGTAACGGCCCTAGTACTGAGCCTTGAGGTACTCCATACTGCACTTGTGATCGATATGATACCTCTTCATTCACTGCTACGAACTGATGGCGTTCAGATAAGTATGATTTGATTGTGATCTGCAACTAAATAATAGCTTTTAATCTTTTATATCTGCCTTATGTTCAGCTGTCCCAATACTTATGCTCACATCAATGAGTGGGATGAACTCTAAAAGTGCTGTTCTTTTTATTTGGTAAAACATGTATGTGTTGAAATGGCTAATAATAAAATGTGACATTCTGTAGTTTTGTCTCATATTCATCTTTTAATCATATTTGCAAATGTCTTGATTCCACAGCCAACAGAGCAATTTTGTCTTTACTGTTCCAATACTTATGGAGGGCACTGTATATACATACTGTATATTTACACACACATATTTAACAAAGATTTCCACAAAATCTGTCAGTGAGTGAAAATCAAGGCTAAAATCGTGCAGTGTAAGTTTGACATGTGTAGATCAAACTGGGTGAAGACATGTTTCATAGTGCCACAAATACCATTAAACTGACTATCCCAAACCTTACCAAATCACCTGGCATGATTCATATAAATACTCTCCTCCCATAAATTTGGCATCTGAACAGGAAACTCCCAGTAAAAGAAAAAGCACTAAAGTCAACAAAAACACACCTTCTCATTGCTAATGTTTCACAGTCTGTCTCTAGTAACCCTGTTGAAAAAAACAGCATATGCTGGTTAGGTATGTTTTGAAGCATGGCAGCTGGTTTGAGCTGGTCTTTAGTTGGTCATGAGCTGGTTTAAGCTGGTCCTGAGCTGGTTATGAGCTGGTACTGATCAGAAGCTAGTTGCTTAGGACCAGCACATGACCTGCATAAACCAGCTCATAACCAGCTCGGGACCAGCTTAAACCAGCTCAAACCAGCTGCCATCCTTCATAACATAGCTAACCAGCTGTTTCAACAGGGAAACGGAAATCTTGAAAGTAGTTTTTTAAGAGCAAAAGAGGGTTTGCGCTGGTCCAAGCTGTTAGTAAATCTGCTCCTAAGTCTGCTGCGGAGCTCGCCTCAAAACCGGGGTGCTTGTGAGCATTTTTCTGAAACCTAAAATGACAATTGAGACACCCTACAATCTTTACAGACATGTGTATACAGCGGCCATTGTAAGTCCACTAGACTGCAACTGCACATGAAGTGTGTCATTGAAATAGGGCCCTTATGAGTTAGTGGCTGAATCATTCACTCAACCAATTTGCTTAAAAATGCGCAATCTTTCATTAGTTGCTGGAAGACACACAATGATTTTGTTGTGAGTTTGTTTGGAACTATTTGGCACTATGTGGCAATATTGTGTCTAAAATGTAAGTTACTCTGATGTTGCTTAATTAAATATATGAGGATCATGGGTTTCAAAAGTTGTAGTTAAACAGTAAGGAATGAGATGTCATTCATTATTGTGAAAAGGCATGGCTCAGTGCATACAGAACTGAATATCAATTTTAAAGTTGGGCCACATATTTTGTACATTATAAAACTGGATTATTGTAAGTCATGATTGGCTCAGCCTTATTGAGCATTAGTAATTTTAAGCTCTTGCACATTTCTGTTCTTATAGTTCTTAGTGGTGTCGATGCATATCAGTGAGACTGGAGGTTTGACACACACTTTAGCTGAATCAGTTTACAAAGATGAAGGTCTTTTCCATTTACCCCCAATATTGATTTCCAGTGGTTTGCTTTGAATATTCAGTGAAGTGTTGGTAGCATTGATTTGTGACTTTTCAGTGACCTCTGAACACATGACCTTGAAAAAGCTAAGAAGACGAATTGGAATTGATTGTAAGAAACACATTCATACAATCACAATAGACTTACTATTCACCATATAAATTTTTTTGGACATTTTTTATATGTCAAGCCATATAAAACCACTTTCTACAGCCCAGCACATCTTTCAAACTAGGTGTTTAAATATTTTAAACACCTCTTTTTCTTTGTGATTGACATTCTTACAGTATAACCCTAAACTGACTTATTTGAGTAATTCTATATCATATTTGAGCAGAAACATTAATTGAGTTAAAAAAAAAAATTCAATTTCTTTTTTTTCAATTCAGTTTTCGGTATATATCAAATCCCCAGAGCCTGAGCATGAGTTATTCCTGGTGTACGGCAAAGGTCGTCCAGGCGTTATCCGTGGTATGGACATCAACCCTAAAGTTCAGGATGAATACATGATCCCCATCGAGAACCTGATGAACCCTCGAGCTCTGGACTTCCATGCACAGAGTAACTTCATCTACTTCGCTGATGCCACCAGCTATCTGATTGGCCGACAGAAGATTGACGGCACGGAAAGAGACATCATTCTTAAAGAAGGTGCTGTTTTTTGTACAGTATTTGTCTTATTACTAGCATTGTTAGTGTTGTTATGACTTATTCTGTAATTATTCTGACTTATTCTTATTTTTCAGGTATTCACACTGTTGAAGGAATCGCTGTGGACTGGATGGCCAATAATCTTTACTGGACAGATGATGGTCCCAAGAAGACCATCAGTGTTGCTCGGCTTGAGAAAGCTTCTCAGACCAGGAAGACTCTCATTGAGGGCAAGATGACCCATCCTCGAGCTATTGTGGTGGACCCTCGGCACGGGTGAGTTCCTGATCTTGAATAAATAAGGTTAAGTTTTACAGCAGTTGTTGGGTTATTTATAATATCATAAAATTTTGTTGCCCAAAATCTACAATTTCATTATGCACAAGAGACTTATTGCTTATAAAAAAACAGCAGCAACAGCAATATGACAAAAGACACTATTGTTAAAGCAACAAATCAATTTATAAATAAGGATCTTCCAAATGTTGAAACATTTTTTCCTCTTTTAGCTGGATGTACTGGACTGACTGGGAGGAGGACCCAAAAGAGAGCAAGCGAGGGAAGATTGAGAAGGCCTGGATGGATGGAACCAACCGGAATGTTCTGTTGACATCTAAAACGGTTCTGTGGCCCAACGGCCTGAGTCTGGACATCCCCCAGGGCATCCTGTACTGGGTGGATGCCTATTATGACCGAATCGAGATGGTCTATCTCAACACCACTGCACGCAAGGTGCTCTCACACTGCTAATCTAATAGATATTTATATGAGAACATGTTTGCGTTTAAAAATGGAAAACAAGAGATAACAGCTGAAAACTCTACAACAGTCAATTTACTCGTCAGTTGTCAATCACGTAATACCGTATTCTTTCTTCTTAGACGGTTTATGATGGACAGGAGCTGAACCATGCCTTTGGCCTGTGCCACTACAAACACTTCCTGTTCTGGAACGAGTACCGCAGCGGCAGCATCTATAAACTGGACCAGAACACCAAAACGGTCACATTGCTACGCAACGAACGGCCACCCATCTTTGAGATCCGCATGTATGATGCCCAACAGCAGCTAGGTAATTTTATTATGTTTTTTTGCCCTGTTTTTTTTCCTAGTAGGAATCCAGGCATTTTGGCTGTTGAATGTTAATCAGATGTTATCCCTACATGTGTTCATCACAGGAAGTAATGCGTGTAGAGCCAATAACGGCGGCTGTAGTAGTCTGTGTTTGGCCACTCCCACAGGCAGGTCATGTGCCTGCGCTGAGGACCAATTACTGGACCCCGCAGACAACACCAGCTGTAAAGGTAACGCACACTAGCAAAATATCCCACCACTCACTGGTGCACCCAGGTCGCGCACAAAATCGCCATTCAGTGTAAGCATAGCCCTTTTATCTTTGCCAGCATTACGAAAGTGGATAGCATTCACAATGATTGACCGCTCACTTGGTTGTTTTGGTGACTAAACATGCATTTTCATTTTAGAAAAACTTATTTTTCAAGCTACAACACAAAAACTGTGTTTTCAGATTCATTTACTCGGACGGCCATCTCAGTGTGGGGGGCGGAAAGCCAAAACCTAAATGCATTTTCAAATTTATCCATCCACAATATTATTGCGATATCTATAGAAGTTTTGAAAAAAAAAAAATGCTATGCTATCAATCAAATTCCTCTTGACCTTTATGTTGCATTGTTTTGGCCAATGAATCACACCCAAAATATGATTGTAGGGAGGCAGAGAGAGAATTGTAACCATAATTGTACAAAAACATAAAAAAGTACCCTTAAACACCACTTCTTGCAGACTTGGGTGTTTAACAACCTATCTTTTTTAAAGTCTCTCATCTTCTCTGACATGTGTGGCAGTAATAGCTACACACTGCGTCTACTTCTTCTACTTGTTCTTTTCCGTTTTATTACAGGTAGCAAACAATATTTTAGTACTGCCAGCTAATATGCTGTAAGACAAGCAGTGGTCCTGGATTAATTACGATATTATCATATGTGTAGTATTAACATGTTATCAATGGTTAATTTTTTAAACAATTAGTTATTGTCAAAACCTGCATGTTGCAACACTTCTAATTTAGGTATCAAAGGTGATTAACTATGGTGGTTTGGATGTAACTTTGTACCATGAATGGTTAAAAAGAGGATTAACTACTGTTGAGGAAATCACATGGTAGAAACCTCCATTCAGAGCGACCCAGGTGAGAAATGTGATGAATACAGCGGGATAAGAGTTCATTCAGTCCTGACAGAGAACAAAGCAAGAAATGCTTGCTGAGCTGAGGCAAATCTGTTTGTGCCAGCTGCTCGATCATACTGGCAGATAATGCATCATTTCTAGGGTTTATCTTGTGACTGACTGTTGATACAATCAGCTGAATTGAACATCAAGCGGTTTGGTTTCTGTATCTGAATATTTGAAACAGAAACTCTTCAGATGTTTCTTTTCACAGAGCTTGGCTTTCAGCAGACTTATTTACATTTTGTGTGTGTGTGTGTGTGTGTGTTTCTCCACAGCGAACCCGTCTTACATTCCCCCTCCGCAGTGTCAGCCGGGAGAGTTCGCCTGTAAGAATAACCGCTGTATTCAAGACCGCTGGAAATGCGACGGAGATAATGACTGTCTGGACAACAGCGACGAGACGGCCGAACTGTGCCGTAAGAACACACTCGCGTTTAACTTGAAACTCCCTCCTTGTGTTGAGCTACCACACGAATGCAGTGCTTGTTGTTTGTCCATCTGTAGATCAGCACACATGCCCTGCAGACCGCTTTAAGTGTCAAAATAACCGCTGTATCCCAATGCGTTGGCTGTGTGATGGAGACAACGACTGCGGCAATGATGAAGATGAATCTAACACCACATGCTCAGGTACGCACCGAAATCTGAATTTGCAGCACTATGACATTATTCTCACAAAGTCCAAAGATTCACTCTGTTTTGATTGTATTTTGGCAACTTTGATGTAAATAAGTGTTTCTGTGGTATGCTTTTCCCTGTGGACTTTAAAAAAGAACCTATTTTAAAATTTACTTAATTTGACCACTGAAATGCCCAAAATTTACCTTTTTGAAATAAATCATGAAAATGTCCTATATAATGTCATGACTATCCCAAATGAAGGTCTGGGATTCGATTCCTAAAAGAATGAATTTCTCATTTCTTAGTTGTTGGGAACTGACAATAGACTGACAAAAAATAATTAGCCTATGTCTTGGAGAACTTTCCTATTAAGTAAACTCTCATAAACTCCACAGTGGAAAGTTTTGTGCGTCATTCCAGAATGCATGAAGAGATAATAGGTGCAGATTAATAATACTCAATGAATACTACGGAAGTTCAGAAGGAGGTACGCCATTATATCATGTAGTTACAAGATTGGAGGCGAACATGTTTCATCCAATTTAAAAAAAAAAAAAAAAGAATTGAAAACTACAATTTGGAATCGATTCTCAAGTCAGTTCCAAGACAAGGAATCAGAATCTAGCCATACTACCTGATGAGAAATGTCTTTTTACCGTGTGTCCTAACTAGGCAAGTCTTCTGTCAGTTCACGCTGCAATCAAAAATCAGAACATTTACTGTGTAATATGCAATTAGGTGGAGTTGGACCAATGAAGTTTCACAATGGGCAAAGCTTTCCTGCACAATACAATAGACATAAAAACCTAGTCACCCAATAAATACTTCTTTTGTAGTGCACTTTAAATGCACACGCACACAAATGTCCAACAAATTTTGTCCATGAAGTGTCAAAGTTTAAATCTACATTAATCACACATCTGGTAATTGGAACTTCAGTTGTCATCTTCATATCATATGAATGCCACCTGAAATTGTTTCTTTGGCTGGTTTGAGCTGTGATGTTCTGTCATGACCTTCTCCTAAACTCTGAGTCAGCTGAAATGTTCTCTAGACAGCCATGTATAAATATAGAGTTGATCTCACATGGTATATCTGACGCAGTTCTGGGCTCTTCGTCAAACTGTTGTGCTATATTTTACTTCATAGCTGAATTGTATGGTTTGCACTCTTTAATTTAGACTGCATCTATTTTAAGGAAATGGCTGACTATGATGCTGCATTTGCAAGTAATTCTAGACTGCAATAGAGCCATTGCATAAAAATATGAATTAAGATAAAATGTCGGAATTAACTGGGAAACTGAATTTGGAAATAAAATGAAATGGTTTGAAAACACAGTTTTCTTTTCTGTGCGGACATACTTGTAACATTCAACTGCAATATTTATATTGCAGTCTTGAAAATTCTCTGAATTATTTTAACGTTAATGGACATGAAACTGTTAATGTATTTGGTCTTTGATATTTGGCCTTGGTGATCTAGTTCTGCTACACACTGCATGAATAGGCATAATAGGCAGATGTAAATTGCATAGCAGATCAAGACAGGTGGAGCTGGGGGAGGTGGAGGGTTTCAGAAGCATGCTTAAGAAGGAACAGCTTACAGCAAACATTGAATTTAAATAAGGGGTGTCCAATTGTGCTTCAGCTCCAGCCGGCTCCAACACGCTTGCATAGAAGTTTTAAGTCAGCCTGAAGGCGTTGATTAGCTGGTTCACAGAGTTTAATTAGGGTTGGAGGACAGAGACCCTCCAGGAGAGGACAATCAGCTTGTGCCATGTAAATTCAGTTAGCTTCATCTTAAAAACAGTTTATACTTACAAACATTCATAACTGCAATAATCCAGTGAGATTTTTGTATGCATAAGAAGTCCTACAACAGACAATACATATGACTTCACTTGTAAAACTGCATTTTTTCATAAAAACACCAAGGTACATATGTTAACTGCTCTACAAAATGAGTATGTCATAGCAGATATATTGAAGATTAACTATTTCCACAGAAAAGCAATGGGAAATGGATTCAAACTCTAGGAAGAGAAGGACTATAAATTTTTCATGTGTATAGCTGCTGCTTTTAAACTTGACTGGCATACAGATGGCCACACACATTTAGATTGGAGAGTTGTGGTTCTCTGTTGCAGCTCGGACGTGTCCTCCCAATCAGTACTCGTGTGCCAGTGGCCGCTGTATTCCCGTCTCCTGGACATGTGACCTGGATGATGACTGTGGGGACCGCTCCGATGAGCCTGCGTCCTGCGGTAAATGATGCCCCTTTATGTTGATGCCAGCTTATTAAAATTAATTTGGCCATTAGTATGCATGTGATACTTTTAGAAAAACTAGTTCAGTGCAAGTTTTGTCAGTTTCAGCTTTGAAGGAAACGGTTGACATTTTATGAATTTATTCCTTTTATGCATTTGCATTTTGTGAATTTACTCAGAATTTAGAATTGCATCTATTTCGCTTATCACTGTAATGGCTCATGTCACAAGAAATTTAATTATTGATAAATTAAACTCAAACCTTCCTATTGTCACTATTAATACTATTTTATTGCCATTTTATTTACTACAACTGTTATATTACTACTTCTGTTTCTTTGTGTAAAACTCATACTGATGAGGAAAATGAGGAAATGTAAATAATCAAAAAAGATGACATGAACCTTGGTGAACTGAACCTTGTAAAGCATAAAGTCACTAAGTCATACTTGTATTATATACATGCAACTGGAAAAAAATTGCACTTGAAATACTTTGATGTTGCATTAAATTATTATTTTCTTTATTATGCTTTTGGTTTTGTGTCGTCAGCATACCCAACCTGTTTCCCGCTCACTCAGTTCACCTGTAATAACGGACGCTGTATCAACATCAACTGGCGCTGTGATAACGGTGAGCAGCTGACATGTTTTCATCTCTGTTGTTTTTTGTGTCTGTTGCACTTTTTCAACAGATTTCCCTCATTTGTCTTTGTTGATCATTTCATGTGTCTTTTGTGTAACGTCATGTCCTCTTCTCTTGACCATTTGCCCCTCCCCCTGTGTCACATGGGCTGTGTGTTGCAGAAAAGGATTGTGGGGACAGCTCTGATGAGTTCAATTGTCCGAACCCGACCGGTTAGTGCATAGATCAACATGCACCATAAATTTACTTGTGTTATAACATTATAATAATGTCTGAACAGGATTTTCATACACATGTAAGGCTGTGGAAAAGTCTAAAATATCTGCAGCAATTCATTATTTCTAAAACATGTCTTACATTGTGGAAAAATCCTGCCCCACAATAGTAAAAAATAATAATAATAATAAAATTAAATTAAATATAAATAAGTAAATAAGCAAGCAAGCCGCTGGCCATCTCACTTTAACTAACACCTCTAGCAACATCCATAAGAATAGATTAGCATTAAATATTAACCAGTGTTCATTCCCAGTGGTGCATGTATGATCTATGCAGTTTCTGTGATGTTTATTATTCATTCTCTATTGTTACAAATTGTTTACTGTGAAATGTGTTTCTAAAGACAAGTTGCCACATTTACTATATTGTATTGATGTGAAATTCTCATATTTCAGCCTATATTTTACTTGTTTGTATATTTGTATTATAAATGGATTGTATTAAAACATAGCCTATAGCTCACATGGACATGTGTTGGCCAAGTATATCTGGGAAAAATATTTCCCAGCATGCCTGCTACTTTTGTATTAGTAAAGTATTAAAAGTTGCCTGTAACATTCTTTTCGAATGATTGAAACTTAGTTTTTAGTTTCAGTCAAAAGTGTGGACACACCTTTTCTATATCTTTGCTATTATAAAGTATATTTACTTGTTATTTATATTTAGCAACACAAATTTAAGTATAGGAATTATGTACGTAGTGATCATATAGTGACTTATATTCCATCTCTAAAAAATCTGTTCATTCTCTTAACTTTGTGAGGCGCATTCTGGGATGCATTTAAACAATATGGGATCCCAAGTATTTGTCTGCAAAACTAATTTCAATGAAAATTCTTTATATCAACAAGTTTATAATGATCATAAGAAACATAACTTTAGTCAAGCATGTTCAAACCTTTGGCTGACGATGTACTTTAAAACATGGCTTACTGTATATTTTGAATGATGATAGCATATATTTGGCAATTTAACCTCTTGCAGACAATGACTGTGGTGACAACAGTGATGAAGCCGGCTGCAGTCATTCATGCTCCAGTGTGCAGTTTAAATGCAACAGCGGCCGCTGTATTCCAGAGTACTGGACCTGTGATGGAGACAACGACTGTGGAGATTACAGCGATGAGACTCATGCCAACTGCACTAACCAGGGTGAGTTCATGACTCTATTTTTTGCCACACCATGCCAAACTAGACAAAGAACTTGTGCTGCCTTCTTTTGGACTAATTCTCAGGCGGCATCAATGTGTTGAAGTAGGAATGGAAAACATTATGAGAGCTCTTGGATGTTTAAGCAGCACCTGCTTTTGGTTCAATTACCAGGAAGTGAGAGCTACACCAAACTCCTAGCACACTGTTTAGAAAGAGTCATCTCTCATAAAGTAACTCCAGGCACAATATATATATATATATATATATATATATACACACACACAGAGAGACAAATGATGACTGTGAATGAGCTACAGAGTTCATTCACTGAAGGGTGCATTAGTTAACCAAAGCTCATCATAACTAACCTGAGTGCTGGTTAACACTGGCCTTTATAGGAGCACGGCTTTAAAGAAGTCATGACTCAAAAAGTACCACATGAAGGCGTGTTTGACACATGATCTTGAGTTTGACCTGAAGCATAATTGTGACACATTTGTCTAAAATGCTGTTTATGGGAAAATATTTATTTATTTTATTTTTTGTTTTTGTGGTCAGATGATACCAAGAAGCTTTGCACCAAAATTTAACCTTACAAAAATTAACCACGGTTTTACCACAAATAAAACCAAAAAAATATATAGTTACTATAGTAAACCATGGTAACCACAAATTAACCATGATTTTGCTACACTAACCAGAGTTTAACCATGTATTTGTAGTAAAACTGTGGTTATACAAATGGTAATCAGTCTGCTAAAAACATACTTTCACTATAATAAAACCATAGTTAATTTTGATAAGGGAAATTAACCATGGTACAGCTTTATAGTGTAAGAACCTTATTCATTCTTCTTTCATTGGACAGTCATCCAAATACAAAACATCTAAAATATGCAGTGTTATGTGTGCTCCAGGACCAGATTTATGGAACTGCTTTATCTCACCATATACCTCTGTTAGACTTTGATATAATGCTGCTTTTTGTAAGTCATGGTGTGAAGTTTCTGCTATTACAAATCACATGTTAATTAATGAGCAATCCTAGCATTCATATACACCACAGCTATTTTTACCCAAATATAGACTTCTCTCTCGTTGGGATAAACGTCTTTGCCAGTGGCTCGGTTAGCTCTAGAGTCAGATATGAGCCATAATACAGGGTGATGATGAATTTAAAAACGGATTAATACAAACAAATCCCACCTCACACAACCACCACAATAACAGTTTTATTTTTCTTCAGAGAACTCACAGTGTTTACCTTTGTTTATTTAGGAAATACTTACAAAATGACTTACAAATGATGAATAGAACAATGCAAGTTATGCATCCTTAAGAGACAGAAACACAAGAAGTCACACAATAAAAATGGTTGAGTGCATCCTTACCAGATGCACTCAACCACTTCTACTCACGATTTGAGATGCAGAATGACACACCTGCACAGAAACTACAAGCATCTCCAAATGACCAGGTGCTCTGTCTCGCTCCAGCCGATGTAAGGAAGACCCTATCCAGGATTAACCCACGAAAGGCTGCGGGCCCTGACAACATACCTGGACGTGTACTGAGAGACTGTGCTGCACAGCTGACAGATGTCCTAACAGACATCTTCAACACCTCGCTGAGCCAGGCAGTTGTCACCACGTGTCTCAAATCCACCTCCATAATTCCAGTACCAAAGAAGTCACCTGTGTCCTGTCTGAATGACTATCGTCCCACAGCACTGACCCCAATCATGATGAAGTGCATCACATCAAGTCCAGTCTCCCAAACACGCTGGACCCATTCCAGTTTGCATACCGTCCAAACCGTTCCACGGACGATGCACCACTCTCCACCTAGCTCTACTCACCTGGAACAGAAAGACTCTTATGTAAGAATGCTGTTCATTGACTTCAGCTCAGCATTCAACACTGTAATTCCACAACAGCTCATCCACAAACTAAACTTGCTGGGCCTTAACACCTGCCTCTGTAATTGGATCCTGGACTTTTTAACTGCAAGACCTCAGTCAGTCTGTGTCGGCCGCAACACCTCCAGCACTACCATACTGAGCACTGGTGCCCCACAAGGCTGTGTGCTCAGCCTGCTGCTCTTCACACTGCTGACCCACGACTGCACTGCCAAGTTCAGCTCCAACCACATCATCAAGTTTGCTGATGACACAACTGTGGTAGGCCTCATCAGCAACAACGATGAAACGCACTACAGAGAGGAAGTGGCACAGTTGGCGAAATGGTGTGGTGCCAACAACCTGTCCCTCAATGTGAGTAAGACAAAAGAGGTTGTGATGGACTTCAGGAGAAACTCTGCTGACCACCCCCCACTGACCATCGACGGCTCAACCGTAGAGAGAGTCGGTAGCACTAAATTCCTGGGGGTGCACATCACAGAGGATCTCACCTGGACCACCAACGTCACGTCACTCAACAAGAAGGGACAACAGCGCCTCCACTTTCTCCGCCGGCTGAAAAGGGCAAGTCTCCCGCCACCCATCCTCACCACTTTCTACAGGGGCACCATTGAGAGTGTGCTGACCACCTGCATCACTGCTTGGTACGGGAACTGCTGACCGCAAGACCCTACAACGGACAGTGAACACTGCCGCAAAGATCATCGGTACCCCTCTCCCCTCCATCCTGGACATTTTCCTTGCACAATGCTCCAGCAAGGCCTCCAGCATCGTGAAGGACCTCACCATCCCTCCCACAGCCTCTTCCAGCTCCTGCCATCAGGTAGAAGGTACCGGAGTATCAAAGCTATCTCTGTCAGATTGCTCAACAGGTTTTCCCCAGGCTGTGAGAGCTCTTAACTCCAATCTCCCTGTCCCCCTCTGAAACTATGAACATCTCAGCCCTCCCTCCCCCCTAAATCATTAATAACTGTTGACAATTTTTCTAAGTGCAATTCTGAGTGTGCTACACACAGGTGAGTGGGCTATACAAACCACCTGTAGTAACGCACTCATCCCACTATATGCACACTAGACACTTTCTATAATCACTCCTTGCTACAAAGACTCAATAGTATAATATATGTTTACTTGTGCATTGCACTACAAAATCATTTTGCACTATGCGCTGCTTCCCCCAAATCTCTTCTGCACAACATTTTAATGTACAAAATATATTTCTTTGCACAATTTTATGTACAAATATCTCTTTTGCACAATTTCATGTACAGTATGTATGTAAAGTTTTTGTACAGTCTCAGTTTATGTGTAGTCAACTATGTATAGTAGTTATAGCATTTATAGTATATGTATAGTCAGACGGTTAACTGTTGTATAGCTCTATTATTTTCCTTATACTTGCGATGTTTATGTATGTTTAACTGGTATGTAGCACCGTGGTCCTGCGAGACACGACATTTCGTTCTACTATATGTCCACACATGTAGCAGAATGACAATAAAGCTCAACTTGAATTTGAACTTGAACTTGAATACATGTGAGTTAAAGAAAATAAAAGGCTAAGACATGGATGTGGCTGTAACACAGTTAAACAATAGGGAAATAGTAGGAAATTGTATTAATAAAGTTGCAGACATTGTAGAACTCAAATCTTACTGTGATTACTGTTTTTATGAAATGTTACCCCAAATTTCATAGCTCACTTCTTGTTGTTGCTGTGATGTTGTGTTGAATTGCTAGCTAGCTGCGAAGATGAGGGGCTCTGTCTTCACAAAGTTGGAGATGGAAATGGCATTCAAACTAGAGCTGTTTGTCATTGGTGTAGTACTGCTAGGAACATAAGTTTGGCTGAATAGGTCCTTGTGATGTGGTGTGTATTGATAAGAGGAGAGGGCCAAGCACTGAACCCTGAGGTACACCCATGGTTTTTCATGTGATTTAAACACTCTTTCTCTCCAGGTTAATCTGCGCTATATGGGATCCTTTGCAGAGTGTGTACTGTTACCAAGTATCTTGTATGAAAATTATGAACCTATGGATTGTGTAGTTGTTTGGATATATTGGCATCTCTGTTTAATTCCTCTTTTTCCTCTCCACAGCAACCCGTCCTCCCGGTGGCTGTCACACAGATGAGTTCCAGTGTCGTGTGGACGGGTTGTGTATTCCCCTCCGCTGGCGGTGTGATGGAGACACTGACTGCATGGATCTGAGTGATGAGAAGAACTGCGAGGGTGTAACACACATGTGTGATCCAGCAGTAAAGTTTGGGTGCAGGGATTCTGGTAATGATGAAGAAATTATACATTATATGTTCTCAATTTAATTAATGGATTCTGTCTTGAGATTCAGTGATCCATAAGTAAAATGGGTTTACGAGCGAATGGGTCATAATCATCACGATCTTGATCATTTTTTTTCAGAATTAAATGCAAAGGAACTCAGTAAACAAGTGAGATGAGGCAATAATAAAACATTCTTATAAAATGTCCTCTCTCTTTTAAAGCATTCTTGGGTTTTCAGTTTATTCAGAGGTTTATTCAGATGTTTTATTTACTTATTTTTTTAATCTAAATAATTTACTGAATCAGTTAGGTCATCACTCAAATTTGCTTCAACATATTTATTTATTTATTTATTCATTCATAAATAAAAAGTATGATTCACCTTATAATGTATGAAGATGAGATCTTTCCCAGATTTCATTGTTCACATGATCACAAGGTCTTCATTGTAGTTCGCTACTTTTGTCAGTTATCATGTTAACAGACATATTTTGTGTGTATTTGTTATGTAGCGCGGTGTATCAGTAAGGCTTGGGTATGTGATGGTGACAGCGATTGTGAAGATAACTCTGATGAAGATAACTGTGAGGCGCTGGTGTGTAAACTCTCCCATCACGTGTGTGCTAATGACACCAGCATTTGTCTGCCTGCTGAGAAACTGTGTGATGGCAAAGACGACTGTCCTGATGGCTCCGATGAGAAACTCTGTGGTAAGATTCATCACTGTTCCATGAGGCTTAGTGCAGCCAAAGATTATGTTCATTGAGTGCAGACTGAAACTCACACTAGCAGGACACGGATGAAGTACATAATGAGTGGTGCCTGATACTGTTATCAATGTTTTTAAAAGCTGCATTGTTGACTACACACAATTCTAGAAAAGTTCTAATATATGGAAATAAAGTGTTTTATAGTTTTATGAATTTGTATTACAACCCAAATTCTGGAAATGTTGGGACGTTTTTTTAAATTTGAATAAAATGAAAACTAAAAGACTTTCAAATCACATGCCAATATTTTATTCACAATAGAACATAGATAACATAACAAATGTGTAAAATGAGAAATTTTACAATTTTATGCACAAAATAAGCTCATTTCAAATTTGATGCCTTCTACAGGTCTCAAAATAGTTGGAATGGGGGCATGTTTACCATGGTGTAGCATCTCCTCTTTTTTTCAAAACAGTTTGAAGATGTCTGGTCATCGAGGTTCTGGAGTTTTGGTGTTGGAATTTGGTCCCATTCTTGCCTTTCGTGGTTGTCTTTGACATATTTTTCATTTAATGGTGCACCAAATGTTCTCTATAGGTGAAAGATCTGGACTGCAGGCAGGCCAATTCAGCACCCGGACTCTTCTACTATGAAGCCATGCTGTTGTGATAGCTGCAGTATGTGGTTTTGCATTGTCCTACTGAAATGCACATCATCTGGTGGGCAACATATGTTGCTCTAAAACCTTTATATACCTTTCAGCCTTCATAGTGCCTTCCAAAATATGCAAGCTGCCCATACCGTGTGCACTTATGCACCCCCCATACCATCAGAGATGCTGGCTTTTGAACTGAACGCTGATGACACGCTGGAAGGTCTTCCTCCTCTTTAGCCCGGAGGACACGGCATCCATGATTTCCAACAAGAATGTCAAATTTGGACTCGTCTGACCTTAGAACACTTTTCCACTTTGAAACAGTCCATTTTAAATGAGCTTCCTTTTTGCATGATAGAGCTTTAGTTGGCATCTGCAGATGGCTCGGCGGATTGTGTTTACTGACAGTGGTTTCTGGAAGTATTCCTGGGCCCATTTAGTAATGTCAATGACAGAATCATGCCGATGAATGATGCAGTGTCGTCTGAGGGCCCGAAGACCACGGGCATCCAACAAAGGTCTTCGGCCTTGTCCCTTACACACAGAGATTTCTCCAGTTTCTCTGAATCTTTTGATGATGTTATGCACTGTAGATGATGAGATTTGCAAAGCCTTTGCAATTTGACGTTGAGGAAAATTGTTTTTAAAGTATTCCACAATCGTTTTACGCATTCTTTCACAGATTGGAGAGCCTCTGCCCATCTTTACTTCTGAGAGACTCTGCCTCTCTAAGACATCCCTTTTATGTTACAGACCTGATGTCAATTAACTTAATTAGTTGCTAGATGTTCTCCCAGCTGAATCTTTTCTAAATTTCTCACTTTTTCAGCCCTTTGTTACCCCCGTGACATCTTTTTTGAGACCTGTAGCAGGCATCAAATTTGAAATGAGCCCATTTAATGGATAAAAGTGTAAAATTTCTCAGTTTAAATATTTGTTATGTTATCTATGTTATATTATGAATAAAATATTGGCTCGTGATTTGAAAGTCTTTTAGTTTTCATTTTATTCAAATTTAAAAAATGTCCCAACATTTCCGGAATTTGGGTTGTATTAAACATATCTTATTATTATGAACTATTAGTTTGTATTAGTTCATATTAATTTTATAATTGGTAAGTAAGTTAAAAAAACCTAGCTTTATAGACCTGGTTATACATCTGACTTAGGAATAGTATATTTATAAAGAATAATTGCTGACAATGTCCTCACCCTCAGGCCATCCAAAATGTAAATGAATTTGTTTCTTCAGATTTGGAGAATTTATCATTCCATCACTTGCTCAGCAATGGATCCTCTGCAGTGAATGGGGGCCATCAGAATGAGAGTCCAAACAGTTGATAAATACATCACAATAATCCACAAGTGATCCACACCACTCCAGTCTATCTATTAACATCTTGGGAAGTGATGTAGCTAGTGATGTAAGGCTAAATTTCTCCAAATGTGTTCTCATGAACTAGGGCTGCTGTTACCACCATAGACACTGGGGACTGGGGACAATTACCGCTCAAAAATTAGAAATGGCCAAACTGCCAAACTGGAAGTTGCAAAACATTTAATAGTAGTCAACTGTTATACAGTAGAAATGTTAAATGATTGACAGCTATATCCAGTGATGCAACTGTTTGACTTTTTCTCAAATATGGCAATTTAGAGAGACAGAGAGAGTTGCATGTGTGAATTACCTGCGTCTGTGTGTCTCTCTCTACAAACAATGAAGCTGTTAGTTTAGTTACTTCAAAAACAGCTATTTGCCCTTGTTGCAGAGAAATATAATGTAGTGATTCAGTATTGAAGCTATTTTATTAATAAAAGTCGCAGGGCAGCGGTGACAAGTTGCTGTGCTCCTGAATGTTTCTGTGTGTGCGCAGCGCGATCTCTGATCTCTGTGTGTGTGCGTCAACGAACACAGCTCATTATTATCATTACAGTGATTAAACTGTGGCCTTGCCATGAACAAACAAACTTATATACATTTTGAGTGGCCCACAGTTGAGTTAATTAATTAATTAATTAATTAATTTTAATTTATTTTTTTGGGGGGGTTGGATTATAGGCATTATAATGTTAATGTGAAGGGTTTTACATACTTTCAGCCTAGGCCTTTACCAACTAACTGCATTGTTTCTTGGTTTAGATCTGTGTTCTCTGGACAATGGTGGCTGCAGTCATAACTGTACAGTGGCCCCGGGTGAGGGCATTCTGTGCTCGTGCCCACTGGGAATGGAACTGGGCACTGATAACAAGACGTGTCAGATCCAGGGCTTCTGTGCTAAACACCTAAAGTGCAGCCAGCGCTGTGAACAGGACAAGTTCAATGTGAAGTGTTCCTGCTATGATGGCTGGGCCCTCGAACCTGACATGGAGAGCTGCAGGAGCACAGGTGAGATCAGCTCTTCCAAAGCCTACTAAAAGACATTCAGGAATATTTTTTTTGGAACTGCATATATGTATAAACTAATAAACGTATAATGTGATAATAAACTAATAAATGTGATGCATATTTGTCAGTTTTACATTTAGTCTTATAAGTCTTACAGGTTTATTAGTTTGTTTATTAGTATGTTATTAGTTTATGTTAAAACTGTGAAATCCAAATTGATGGTTTTGTTTTTTGCTTTTTGTTTTGGCCTTTAGACATGCTTTTTTCCCTATTTTCTGCCATAAGCACTGATGCTGGAAAATAAATAAATATATACATACATACATGCATACATACATAAAATGGAAAAACGTCTCAGGTTACGCATGTAACCATGGTTCCCCAAAGGGAACGAGACGCTGCGTCAAAACGCTTTTGGAACGCCTCCAGCGTGACCGCACTCTGAACCACGTGTGTAATCTGTCCAATGGATGGACGAGACGTCACGGGCGGGTGACTGAATCGACCAGGAAGCTTAAAAGCACGTATGGTGGAACCGGCATCAGCTTCCAGGAGTGAAGCTAGAGCTCGCAGGGATGCCGGAAGTATGGTCTCGAGGCGCAGCGTCTCGTTCCCTTCGAGGAACTATGGTTACATGCGTAACCTGAGACGTTCCCCTTCAGGAACTCAAACTGCGTCGAAAGCGCTTTGGGAACGAGGTGCCAACGCTGCCAGACTTTCAAGATCCCTGCCTAGTGTGGATGGAGCACAGCTAGGGTGAGAGAACAGAAGAGCCAGGGGTGGCTCGCATATCAAGGCCATAGAACCTGACAAAGGTTAGGGGCGTGGACCATCCCGCAGCGTTGCAGATGTCCTGCATAGACACACCTGCCAAGAAGGCCTTGGAGGCCGCCACACTTCGGGTCGAGTGAGCCTTGACCCCCAGAGGCGAGGGGATATCAGAGGACTCATAGGCAATCCAAATGGCATCCACGATCCACCGACTGAGAGTCTGTTTAGTAGCAGGCAGACCTCTCTTAGGGGGACCATAGCATACTAGCAATTGCTCCGCCCTTCTCCACAGGGCAGCTTAGTGGACATATGTGTCCAGTGCTCGCACCGGACACATACAGTTAAGCTTCTGCTGGTTGGGCTCCCTGAAGGGAGGAGGACAGAAGGCCTGGAGTAAAAGCTTACTTACAAAGCTAGAGAAAAGCTTTGGCCAGACCGGGCACAAAGTCAAGATAGGAAGGGGCCACTGAGAGGGCCTGCAGATCCCCAACTCTCTTAAGAGAAGATATCGCCAGAAGGAAGGTGGTCTTGATAGTGAGATGGCGATCAGAGATCTCCTCAATAGGCTCGAATGGAGGACTACAGAGAGCTTCTAACACCACATCCAGGTCCCACGGGGGGACACGGGATCATACTGGAGGCCTCCGCGGAGGAAACTTGTAACTAGGGGGTGTCTGCCCACTGACTGGCCACCGAGAGGGGCGTGGTAGGCCAATAAAGCTGCCAAGTAGACCTTCAGGGTGGAGTGGGTTAGCCCTGAGGAGAAACGGGCCTCAACAACCTCAACAGCCTCAGTTGAGAGACCGGAAGCTGTGAGCTGTGCCCCCTCAGAGGCCACACCCACAGCTTCCACAGCTCCGGGCGAGGGTGGACGATAGTGCCCTCCGCTTGTGAGAGGAGATCCCTCCTGACGGGAATCTCCCATGGAGAGACGTCGAGGAGAGAATCAGGTCCGAGAACCATACTTGGCCCGGCCAGAACGGGGCTACTAGCACCAGATGGACCCCATCCCAGAGCACTCTCGCCAGAACTCCCGGGAGCAGAGCGATCGGGGGAAAGCATACAGGCGAAGCCTAGGCCAAGTCTGTACCATAGCATCCAGCCCCAGTGGAGCTGGAGGAGTCAGAGAGTACCAGAGGGGACATTGCGATGTCTCCCGAGTCACAAAGAGGTCCACCTGAGCCTGGCCAAATACTCTCCATATCTGCTTCACCACCTCGGGGTGAAGCATCCACTCCCCAGGCCTCGGCCCCTGCCTCGACAAGACGTCTGCTCCCACATAGAGATACCCAGGAATGTAGATGGCTCTTAGCAAGAGGAGTCTGTCCTGGGACCACACAAGGATCTGGTGCGCCAGCTTGTACAAGGGACGCGAACACAGACCTCCCTGGTGGTTGATGTAAGAGACCACCGTTGTGTTGTCGGTGCGCACCAACACGTGGCAATCTCTTAGGTCTGGGAGGAAGTGTTTCAGTGCTCAAAACACGGCCAGCATCTCCAGGCAGTTAATGTGACACGTGAGATGGCGACCGCTCCACAGACCATGGGCAGGGTGGCCACTCATGACTCAAGGGACGCGTCCATCGCTAGCGTTATGCAGTAACAGGGAGCTCCCAACACCGGGCCCTGAGACAAGAACCAAGGTTGTCTCCACATGTCTAAGGCACGTAGGCCTTGATCATCCGAAGTGGGTTTTGGTCTTGGTCTTGAGCCACCACTGTAGGGGTCTCATGCCACAGCCATATCACCCTGCAGCCCAAGACTGATTGCCCACTGAAGCTAAGCAGGGTTGAGCCTGGTCAGTACCTGGATGGGAGTACCTGGGAAAACTAGGTTGCTGTTGGAAGAGGTGTTAGTGAGGCCAGCAGCGGGTGCTCACCCTGTGGTCTGTGTGGGTCATAAGGCCCCAGTATATTGACGGGGACACTATACTGTCAACAAGCATCGTCCTTCAGATGAGACGTTAAACTGAGCTCCTGACTCTCTGTGGTCATTAAAAATCCCATGGCACTTCTCGTAAGAGTAAGGGTGTAACCCCGGTGTCCTGGCCAAATTCCCTCTACTGGCCCTGGACAATCATGCCCTCCTGATAATCCCCATCCACTTGATTGGCTCTATGACTCTTCCTATCCACCTGTAGCTTCTGAGTGTGTAGTAGGCATGGTAGCGCCGTTGTACTGTGTCTGCCATCGCATCATCCAAGTGGATGCTGCACACTGGTGGTGGTTTGAGGAGAGACCCCCCCCCCACATGACTGTAAAGCGCTTTGAGTGTACAGCAATACACAATAAAATGCTATATAAATGCATCATTCATTCATTCATGTACAGGAGGCCAAGAGGTATCAAGAGGAGGCCAAGAGTATCAAGATGAGGCCAAGAGTGGAAGGATGGAGACGTGGAAGTATGCGTCTTTTAGATCGATCGTGAGACACGACCTGTTTGAGTGTGAGCATCTTGAACTTCAGTCACATGACTGAGCAGTTCAACTGACACAGATCTAAAATGGGACGCAACCCTCCATTCTTCTTTGGAACTATGAAGTACCAGCTGTAGAACTCAGACTCTCTTTCGTGAGGAGGGACCACGCTGCCAAAGTCTACTAAGGGAACCAGTCTCTCAAGACTGGCCTCTGGTGTACTTAGAGCTGCTAGCTCAGTGGCCTGAAGCGGAGGACCGGCAGGAGACGGCCGAACCAGCTGCTCTAAAGACCCCCGAAGAGGCGGCGAGCCTCTCAGCTCCGCTACATTTCCAGGCGGAAGTAGCTGAGAGAATCACTCGCTGGAGACTGCTGCACCCTGGAACTCTGGCAGGGTTGGCAGACTGATCTCCTGAGGGCACTGAGAAGAGACGGGCACTGTGTAATGCAGTGTACCCCGCTCTTCCCCAGAGGGGCCTGCCCCCATAAGCCCTGGGCCATGCACGTCAGGGCTTCTTGGTCGAGGACTTCTTAGCCTGAAGGACGGTCTGCAGATCCGGCTTAGACTTCGAAACCCCCGACCCAGAACGTTTGCCACCTTGGTCGCGAAGCGGGGGAGCACTAGTGGCAACACTCTGTTTCTGTGCCTCCCTTTATGAGGAGTTGGTATGCGGCGAGGGCTGCTCCCGCCCAGCAGCCCCCTGAGCTAGAGATCGGTCAGGGAGAAACCGCTAGAACACCGCCGCTTGTTTACGGGCCTCCTGGTACCTGTCAACGACGGAGTTGAAGGCATCGCCGAACAGGCCAGAAGGTGCAAGCGGGGCGTTCATGAGGGAGACCCTGTCCTTCTCTTTCATGTCAGACAGGGTCAACCAGAGAAGACAAATCAGTAGTTCTACGGAGCTCTGTGATGTCATCAGGTCTGAGCTCCTCTCCCTCATCTAGCTCTTTTAGCAGGTCGGCTTGGTACGCCTGTAACATCGCCATGGTGTGCAGACACGCAGCAGCCTGACCCGAAGCCGCGTACCCCTTGCCCACCAGCACTGATGTTGTGCGCAGCAGCTTGGAGGGCAAGGTCGGAGCCTCATATTGGGGCGATTGAGGGTGTGAATCCTCATAGATGCTCACCACGTCAACCTCCTCGGAGGAAGACAGGTGAAGCGCCAAGCCGCGTCCCCGGGGGAAGAAACCACAGAGCTCCAGGCTCCCTCAAGAGCCGACTCTGCGTGACTTGCTCCCAAGCAGACCACACACAGACTGTATGTATCCCCAGCAGTGATGTAGCGTTTGCAGGGAGGAACACACAGCCTGTAGTGCAATCTACTCTCACCCAGATGCTTTGTCTTAGAAGAACTCTTAGACATTATGGAGCTTATTAATGTGTGGGACAGACAACTAAGACTCACAACAAATAGCAACAGACACACACACAGAGCGCTTGCTGAATAACAGAAAGCTGATGCCGGTTCCACCTCACGTACTTTTAAGCTTCCTGGATCGATTACGTCACCCGCCCGTGACGTCTCGCCCATCCATTGGACAGATTACACACGTGGTTCAGAGCGCGGTCACACTGGAGGTGTTCCCAAAGCGACGCAGCTCGAGTTCCTGAAGGGGAACTAAGATTTTGAAATTGTCTTGGATTGAAAATTGTTTGTACTGTGGCCGAGAGAGCTCAACGCACTGCAACTTCAGAAAACACATGCAAATAGAAAGAGCACCAGTAAATCAAGAAAACATCTTTATCAATTTGACAGCAGGTGCTGACATAACAAATACATGCTTCAAAATACATATAAAAATTACACAAATCCTAAAACATTATTATCCGTTTAAAAAATATAATATAACTAGTACCAACAGATCAATACCAGCTCACTCAAACACATACATAATCCAGTCAATCAAAAAAAAAAAATTGCCGCATGTTTCTTTTTTTGGTTGTGTTGTGAGTATTTGCAGTGCGTTTCTTATTTGGCTGTGTTGTGAGCATTTGCAGCGCCTGTGTTGTCACATTGACGAAGTTGTTTTCTTTATTTGCAGGTGTTTTTTTCTATTTGCAGTGCATTTCTTTATTTGGTTGTGTTGTGAGCATTTGCAGCGTGTGCGTTGTAAAATTGAAGAAGTTGTTTTCTTTATTTGCAGGTGTTTTTTTTTCTATTTGCAGCGCGTTGAGCTCTCTTGGCCACCGTATGTTTGACAGTATATGCCAAAATATATCCACAAACAGATAAAAAGAATCAGTAAATGCTGGTGAAAAACTAGACTAGATATGAAAACAGTTTTGGTTCACAATGTTTGGCAGAAGATAGCAGCTATGTGCAATGGAGGAACACTTTCACCCGCACATAGGAAGTGGTCTTCCATAAAAGCATTGCAGCTGGGGTTGATTTTGTTTTCCTTCAAAGAAGGTTTTAGTTTGAGTTGGTGTGTGACAGAACGAATGCGGAAAATGACGGGGAACTGTTTAGCAGCATAATAGTTGGTTTATTTTGTAATGAAAGAATACAAAAAGAAAGAAGTGGAGTTGAAGATGTACTGTTACAGGAAGTGGCACAGCAGCCCACTCAGCCAATCAAATGATGAATTATGGATTGCTGGACATATTTCACATTCCTTGCAGAAATAAAAATCTTTTAGATAAACAGAGGTAACGTCACAGGCATGTATGGGATTGCCAGTCTCACGTCATTTTACAGACGTGTTGTGGAACAGATGATGTTGGAAAATATCAGAGCGTTTGCCCAGTTGAGTACCTTTCTTCAGCGAGTCCTGAGTTATGGCATTCTTTCAGTGAGTTCATTATTTTTCCAGATCCATTTAAACCCTTCATCATCTTCTCCAACCGTCATGAGATCCGACGGATTGATCTTCACAAAGGAGAGTTCAGTGTGTTAGTGCCAGGCCTGAGGAACACCATCGCACTCGACTTCCACCTCAACGAGAGCTCGCTCTACTGGACTGATGTTGTTGAGGACAAAATTTACCGTGGAAAGCTGTCAGAGAATGGTGGTAAATTATATGCACAGCATATATATATGTATTCTGGTATTCTGAAATTATGAATCTCAGAAGATTTAATCCCTCCAAAATTAGTTCAGACAATAAACACATAAATAACCATAATATGGACCTTTTCAATTTACTAATATGGTAAAAAAAAAAAAAAGTTCCCATACATATGTTTTCTTTGTGTTTCCCTCTCTTTCCTTCATTTTTATTTCACACAGCAGCACTGACAAGTTTTGACGTGGTGATCCAGTATGGATTAGCTACTCCTGAGGGTCTGGCTGTAGACTGGATCGCTGGAAACATCTACTGGGTGGAGAGTAACCTAGATCAGATCGAAGTGGCCAAACTGGACGGGACCATGCGCACCACTCTACTAGCTGGAGATGTGGAGCATCCGCGGGCCATCGCCCTGGACCCCAGAGAGGGGTAAGATGTCCATCATTATTAGTTCTGAAACTTGTATTGAGCCTCATCAGGATAACGTGTTTTGTAAACTGCGTTATTGTTGTATTGTTTATATAGTTGTAGGACAGTTCATAGATTCGGGAAGAAGGAGGCTCAACATAAACATAAACTTTAATTACAAACCCATAATAAACAAAACAAGGGGCAGCTGTTGTCTCCCAGGCCTTGGCCTCTCTTTCCTTCCGGAGCTCCTCCATGAAACTCATTAACACTTGCGCCAGCGGCCACACTCTGTTTTTATTATGTATTTATTACCATTTTGAAATAGATCTCATTTTTAGGTTCTAATTTTCAGGTTTCATTTTAAATTTAATTTAGGTTTTAGTAAATTTGTTATGCGTTTGTCAAATTTAATATTATATTTTTCATATATTTGTATATTATTCTGTATTTATAAATTTCAGTAGGTACATTTAGCTTTAGGTAGCCAAGCAACATTTTTCATCTTTATTTTTGTAGGTTTAAGTTTTCATCATTTATATTTAATTTTATTTCACACTGAAATGAATAAACATTATTTCAAACTTTTTTTTGTTTGTTTTTTTAGTTTTAGTTTACAATAACAACGTTGTAAGATGCCTATGTAGGTGCGTACTGAACTTCTGGAGAATTTTTGTACTTTGACTTCTGAGACCTATTATAAGGTCAATTGCCCTTAAAGGAATAGTTCACCCAAGAATGAAAATGAAAAACTGAAAATGGAAATCATTTACTCATCCTTATGTTGTTCCAAATACAAAACAAATTCTAAAGAATGTTGATGCTTTTCCAAACAGCAAAAGAATACAAGCGCTATAAAGAATGATGGGACCAGAATACTTTTGACAGCAGCATTAAAAAAAGCCCTGATCTGTCCTTTGATTCTGTAGAATCCTATTCTGGACAGACTGGGATGCCACCATGCCCAGGATAGAGGCTGCATCCATGAGTGGACATGGCAGACGCACCATCCATAAGGAGACGGGCAGTGGAGGATGGCCCAACGGACTGACTGTAGACTATCTGGAGCGCCGCATTCTGTGGATAGATGCCAGGTAACCTTTGATAAACAAACACACTGAAGCGAAATTTGGCTGTTAATTCACCTTTTAGTACTTAATCCTGTTCTGTACACCTGCAATTCTGTAATTTGCAGCAGTAATTTACTGCATTCTACAAGTGAATTGACTCCTGAATTGACTCTATGTAGGTACATCTTGACTCTGTTGACAGATCTTGTTATAAGAGAACAGCAAATAAGAACAAGCCTATAGTAAACTTAAATCCGAACACAGTATCTTGGAAATAAGCCACATACCAGAATATCACAACCTGCACCTGCCTGCTTTATTAACTCCATAAACTGGATTGTGCCGAGCCAAAAAGACACTTAATAAACAACATTTGTCGATTGATATTGGTCTTTTGACAGTTGATGCAGATGCCGATATCTTAGAGAGCAGGGTGCCCAATGGCCGATATAAAGCCGATAAAGCCGAAGTACAACGAGTATATATATTTTTATTTTAATTATAATTCATAATTTGTATATAATGTATAATTTGTATTTATTTTAATGTTTGAGAAATTTGAAATAATTTGAAAACAAATTTATTATATAAAAAATAAATGCGTAAAATAAACATACTTATACTTTAGATGACAACCTAATGATTCTGTAATCCTATTACAGTATTTTTCACAAATAAAGAAATATAAAAAAATATATAAATAAAAACAAAGTAATCACCATAACCAACAGGGCACTCTGGGAATCTGGGAAGTTTGTGTGCATTGTGAATCATAATTATTCAACTAAAGCCAAGGTAACACTCATTTTAAATCCAGCACACAATAAAAATGACATGAATATGACAGTGGGCAAATGGATAAAGCGCAGCATAATTTGAAATCACGAGTTTAAAGTTTGTCGATCGCAATTCTCCAGTGAAGCTGAACTTTCCTCCTGTCCACATTCAATTCGCACAGACCGACCATCACGCAGAGTAAACGCAATCATGCAATCATGCAAGTGCACACTTTACAAGCTCTCACAACTAGATTCGACTAAGTCTGTGGAATTAAATGTTTTAGACATTTGTTTAAATTATATAAATGCGTATTTGCTGAAAACTGACGGTAAACGATAAAGTATTATACTATTTGCCTTTCTATTACTAATAATATAAAAGCAGTCATTATAATACTGTTTTGTATACCTTTTAATTTATTTGTCCAACAGTTCTACAGCAAAAAATAAAGAGGGAGAATGTGAGCGCTGTGTGCGCAGGCGCTGCTGTTCTCAGCGCCATCAAAATAAAAGTCCCGAACATATTGGCCAAACAGAAAAACCTATCGGCCAATGCAGATATTTGAAAAATGCCAGATAACGGCCATGGCGATATATCGGTCAACCACTAATATGTGGACAAGGCAACACATCTAGAGAGTGCTCTGCAAAGTAGCCTTTCAAAAATAAACAAATAATGCGTGAGATGGAAAATCGATGCTTAGATTACAATGGTGTCAGTCATCGCAATTTTGAAAGTGAGTTCTATTCTGTATACAAACGAAATTTAGGGGCGTCACTCCCGTATTTTAAATGCGGTTGTCGCTTTTGAAACCTTACAGTGTGTACAAGGCCAATGTGGTGTATTGACAAGCTCCTGGTTCAATGGAAGTTGGTCCTAGAACAAACCAAAAAGTTCCCTGACCCAATGCCAATCCCTAACCCAATGATGTTCTGTCCCACTCCTGGATAGCCACTGACCTGCAGAGTTTAGCTCCAGCACACCTTTCTGGAAGTTTCTAGTGATCCTGATGACCTTGAATAGTTGGTTCAAGCTTGCTGGAACTCTGCTGGAAATGGACACTCCAGGAGCAGGATTGAAATTTAAAGTTTTGTAAATTTGGTAGTTAAAATCTACCTAATATCATAGAGTCATTTCATTTTGTGCTTCCTATCAGAAATGAATGACAATAGAAATGAATTATGTATGTCTTCTCTCTCAGATCTGATGCAATCTATTCAGCCAAGTATGACGGGTCGGGACTGATCGAGGTGCTCAGAGGACATGAGTATCTCTCGCATCCGTTCGCTGTGACAATGTACGGCGGAGAGGTGTACTGGACAGACTGGCGCACAAACACACTAGCCAAGGCCAACAAATGGACAGGAAACAATGTCACTGTGGTTCAGAGAACAAACACACAACCTTTTGATTTGCAGGTGTACCACCCATCTAGACAACCGCAAGGTAATCTTCAAGCTTCATTTCAAGTTACTTTGATAGCAATATTACTAATGGCTATTTCACACGGCAAAGGAAAACAGTGGTATATATCAAAGTTATAACCATCTAATACCGTCAGTGTACAGTACTGAGAGTAACTGATTCAAAACGCTTCATTCTAATGGATTCCAAAAGCATGATTTTTCCCCAAACCAGTTAAATGCAAACCTCGCCTCATAACCGATTCTGAAGATTACGTTGGTCATGTGAATCACAGTGCTGAATGTCTACATAAAACTGAAACAAATACTAACTCCTATGCTTAACCTTAGTATAGCATTGGTAGCACATATTGATAGATAGTATTACTGTTTGTTGTCATCAGATCCATCTGTGATTTTTGAATACATGAAGTCTAAACTATTGTTGACAGCATGATTGAACCATGAATTCGGCTGTGGTGTTGGGTTTGAGCTTAACTGGTTTGTGAAGTTAGCGCTTGGGATGTTAGCATGTTCCTAAGCTAACAGCAGTCGTCTTAACTGCAAATGATACATTGAACACACACATATTGGGAACATTTGTGCGTTTTCATTGAATTATTTTTGATTTTTTTTTTGAGAATTGAGCTCATCGTGATGCATTCTGGGATCCTTATTCATGAAGTAAACATGTAACGCTGAAGAAGTTTCTAGTGATTCATTTGATCCGTTTTCATTTTAAACACCCCAAAATTGATTCCAGATACCACGGTGTTCACTATGGAGTGTCACTTTGAGCTACAGCCTTGTTGTCTGGACATCATAGATCATTTTGTTTTTTGTTTTCATTTCATTTCAAGTTTTATTGTTGAGTGAATTTATAATTGTTTGATTAATTGTTGAGTAAACTTTAATTTTGTGAAAGATCACAGGTCAAATTGAGGGAGGAGCCAGTCTGGTTGATGGACACATGTGTTGATGGTGTTTGGCGCTTAATAAAGCAGCATGTGAATAAACTTGTCATGATAGTTTAGCTCAGTGACTTCATCTTATAGAGGCAGACATCTGCATATTCATGTCTGACAGGAGCAAATACACGGGTTGAATTGGTTTGGACATGCTTTCAGAATTTCCACTATCTGCTCTGAACTCATAACCTTTGGATTTCTTATTCTTACTTACTTTTTCATCACACATCCTACCCTTTTAAACAGCATAGATATAGATCATGAATCATTCAAATAAGCACAAATGCCGATAACCTCAAAATAGCCAAACGTCGGCCAATTAATCTGCATTAGTCTATCATTGGTTCCTGTCTCAGCTGGTTTGGTTTTTTGGTGGCGGCAATTATTTTGAAGGTGGTAATGACACAATAATGCTCAATACTTCACTGCCTCTCATCTCTCTCCAGCTCCGAACCCGTGTGCTGCTAACGGTGGCTTAGGCCCATGTTCTCACCTGTGCTTGATCAACTACAATCAGACGTTCTCCTGTGCCTGCCCACACCTCATGAGACTGAGTGAGGACAACCACACCTGCTACGGTATGAACTAGAGCTCGTCTTCAGATTCATTCGCAACTTGACAGAATCTGTGTTGTATGCAGTTTTACATCTTACTTTTTTTTATGGGCTTCCAGATAGAGTCCTGCATGAATTAAAACTAGCATTGATAATGTTAATTAAAACTAAAACTATTAAAAATGTTTTTTGTTAATTGAAATAATGAAATAAAATATAAATATAGATGCAAACAGCAATTAAGTGTCCAAGCACAACAGAGGTAAAATAAGTAGCTAAGGAACTGTCTTTTATTACTCAGTAAAGGCCAGGGTTCTCCAACCCTGCTACTGGCATTCCGAATCTAACGAGACTTTTTTTCTGTTCAGAATTTGTAAGCAGAAATGTAAATTTTTCACATCTTTTGACCAGTAGGTGGTGCTGTGCCAAAACTACTCATGTGCCCTCAGGTCATGCTTGTTATAACAAATATCAAGTTTGGTCAGAATCTGCTAGAGCATTGTGGGGATATAGCCTCATGTCCATTTTTGCACAAACTTCATCAAGTTTGTTAACATTTTGATTTTTTTTTTTTGCCAGAATGCTCTGATTTTGGTGAAAATTGGAAACACTGTCTAGGACAAGTTCGAAAAAGTAGATTTTTTTTGGAAAATTCGAAATTTCTAAAAATCTTCCCTAGTAAAACGTAGTATTTTGAAAATACATTTATTTCATACCAAGTATAGTTCAAATCTATTAACATATTTACTGACATATTGCTCAAGACTTACTGCTATAAAAAATTAAATAAACTTACTAATTGTGTACAATGCACATTTCTTAAAGGGGTCATATATGATGCAATTTCATATTTTCCTTTGCCTTTGGAGTGTTACAAACTGTTTATGCATATATAAGATGGGTAACGTCGCAAAGATTAAAGTCTCAAACCCAAAGAGATATTCTTTATAAAAGTTAAGACTCTGCCACGCCCCCCTAAAACAGCTCATTCAAACACACCCCCACATCTCTACGTCACTGTGTGGGAAGATTTGCATAACACCACCCAAACGTATACGCAATGAAAGAGGCCGTGATTTTTATTCTCGCTGTAGTATTGTTGCTGCCGCCGACACCATGTCCTGGAGACACTGTTTTGTTGTGAAAGAGAAAGTACTTTGTTTGGCCTTCCTAATGAGTACACAACTAGAAATCAGTGGTTAAGTTATATTTACAACACTGTTCCAGAACAGTTCAACCCAAATATTAGAGTGTGTGCAGCGCATTTTACGGAGGACAGTTTTCTGAACCTGGGAGAGTAGCCTACAATGTGAACACTATGAATGGCTGTGATCTGAACACTATAAAGTGGGGCAATTCCAACGTCGCAAGGACAGTCTGGTGCTTCTGAGAATTTGCTACTGACTATTCAAACACAAGTTTTGAGCAGTGTAGAGTAGTGCTTGTTTGTCGTTTCTACGATCACAAATGCAGACATAGTAATGTTTACGCAGCGCGGCCCAATGTGTAAAAAGACCGAATGAGTCATTACAATCGGTAATTATGTCCTCACTGAATGCAACAAATGCCTCGTTTATAGTGGGTTTTTTTGTTTTAGTCTCGTTGCGCCAGGACACGGCATCACAACATGGTAAGGGGCGTAACATTTCTGTCACATGCTTGAGGTATTCGGCCAATCACAATGCACTGGCTAGCTGGCTAATCAGAGCACACCTCGCTTCTCAGAACGATGAGCTTTGTAAAAAGCGGCACGTTTCAGAAAGGCGGAGCATAGAGGAGCAACAATAATGTACAGTATGTAGAAAATAATGTGTTTTTTGAAACTCGAACCACGTAAACACATTGCATTACACCAAATACACAAAATAATGTTCTTTTTAGCAACATCATATAACCCCTTTAATATTAAGCCTAAAATGTGTTTTAATGTCACTATTGATGAGGATTGTTCGCCTTTTGAATAATATCGGTCTTTAAATGCAAGATATTTTAAAGTGTACCTGAAGTATACTTGCAATAGTTCCACTTTAAAGCAAAATCAAATATATGTCAGTATATCTTTGGTTGGACTTCAGCACTACTTCCGCACAATTAAAGTGCATTAAATACAAAATTAGTCGTTCCAATTTAGCAGACTTTAAGTTTAACGGTTTAGTATACCAAAAGTACAATTGCAGGGTATTTTTATTAAGTACATTAATATGAAAATGTATTTGTAGTACACTTAGCATGAAATAAATGTATTTCAAATACATTTTATTAGATTTATTTTTCACTAGGGTCAACCTGTAGAAATGTAAATTTTAGTATTCATTAGACTTGGTATAAGCCAAGGAATCAAATGAAAAAAAAAATGCTTTTAGACCTTACAGTTCAAAAGTTATCAGAAACACAGGTGCAAATTTGGCCTGTTGGTGGCTCTACAGAGTTTGAGTTAGAGACACCAAATTCACCTCCAGTAGGTGGTGTAACTACTCATGTGCCCTCAGGGCATGCTTGGTATTACACATACAAGTTTGGTCAGAATCCACTAAAGCAGTGCTTCTCAAAGTCCAGACTCCGGTCCGTATCCGGACCCAGAGGGAATTAAATCTGGACCTGCCTCCATTTCATATCTCAAGAGCACTAATTATATTTCCTACTTTTATAAACACGTTAAACTTTTAAATCATTTGTTTAGTTTTTTTAAATGTCTTTTTGGAGATGGTCTGAAATGAAAGCGAAGGCGAGATATTAAAACTTTTCCTTCATGACATTTGTTGTCATGACATCCAGTGAGCGTATGACGTTTGACGTAATTGGGTGACATTTCACCGCTCACACCGTGATTAAACCGGACGTGACAGTTGTCTCGCCGTGCCGCAACAGCTAAAGTCTGTCTATACTGCACGCGACAAAGCAACCGTTGAAAATCATTTGAAATTTGTGTCAATACGTCATAAATAGAACAGAGCAGCAGTTTTCTGTCGGGGATTTGTCGCGCCGCGCCGTGTCGCATCCAGTGTAGACAGCAGAATAGGTTCTATTGTATTTTGTTGCGTCGCGTCCGGTGTAGACACAGTGTAATGTGGGTAATTTTTTTTTTGTTGTTATCACTTATATGGCCATTTGACTTATAGCAGTGTCCAAGTGTTTCACCTAAATTGAGTTATTTGTGGTGGCCCGTCACTATATCAAAACTGACCAGCACAAATAGCTAGATTTTCCAAAAGGCTGTCATGTACATGAGCATTGCACGTTTCAAAATAAAAATGCGGTGCAGGGGTTTTATATGAATGTATCTTTGAAAAGAACCGACCTTTTCAGAAAAGCTTGATGTCATTTTCATTTTGTCTTTCCTGTAATGTAGCGTTTATGAGCGCAGAGTTTATTTTATTACAGCCGTTATCGGGGAAACAATTATAATCATTATATCTCCTGCTGTCAGAGAATCAATTTGCATGTGCAAGTCTGTGGGAAACACTGGTGTCTGTCAGCAAACATAAACAAAAAACTTCAGAGCTGTTTTGAGAAGGTGCTTGAGTTTTGAGCTATGTATTATTACTATGAATTAGGCTACTACTACTAGTACTACTACCATCTTGTGGTAGTAGTAAACAATTACTCTACTCTCTTTTATGAGATGAAGGGGAGGAAAAAAGAAAATATGCCAAATATATTGGCCAAAAAAATCAGCATCATATATTGGCCATCAATCACTAGAAATTAGAATGTCTTGGAAAAGTTCATTTATTTCAGTAATTCAACTCAAATTGTGAAACTCGTGTATTAAATAAATTCAGTGCACACAGACTGAAGTAGTTTAAGTCTTTGGTTCTTTTAACTGTGATGATTTAGGCTCACATTTAACAAAAACCCACCAATTCACTATCTCAACAAATTAGAATACTTCATAAGGCCAATAAAAAAACATTTTTAGTGAACTGTTGGCCTTCTGGAAAGTATGTTCATTTACTGTATATGTACTCAATACTTGGTAAGGGCTCCTTTTGCTTTAATTACTGCCTCAATTTGGCGTGGATGGAGGTGATCAGTTTGTGGCACTGCTGAGGTGGTATGGAAGCCCAAGTTTCTTTGACAGTGGCCTTTAGCTCATCTGCATTTTTTGGTCTCTTCTTTCTCATTTTCCTCTTGACAATACCCCATAGAGTCTCTATGGGGTTTAGGTCTGGCGAGTTTGCTGGCCAGTCAAGCACACCAACACCATGGTCATTTAACCAACTTTTGGTGCTTTTGGCAGTGTGGGGAGGTGCCAAATCTTACTGGAAAATTAGATCAGCATCTTTAAAAAGCTGGTCAGCAGAAGGAAGCATGAAGTGCTCCAAAATTTCTTGGTAAACGGGTGCAGTGATGTTGGTTTTCAAACAACACAATGACATTGCACCCCAAATCATCACAGACTGTGGAAACTTAACACTTGACTTCATGCAACTTGGGCTATGAGCTTCTCTACCCTTCCTCCAGACTCTAGGACCTTGGTTTCCAAATGTAATACAAAACTTGCTCATCTGAAAAGAGGCCTTTGGACCACTTTAGGTCTAAGTGGCAAGTTTCTCTGTCTAAATAATGTTTCTTAGAGGTGTTTATTGGCACAGTGACTAACACTAATCTGGTTGGGAAAGTTTTGTTCTAGGTTCAAGACAACATTTAGCATTTGAAGATGTCTTGAGGTCTACAAATACTTAATGCATTACATATGAGCAATTATGTTCATACTTTTTATATTTGTATACACTGAACAAAATTATAAACGCAACACTTTTGTTTTTGCCCCCATTTTTCATGAGCTGAACTCAAAGATCTAAGACTTTTTCTATGTACACAAAAGGCCTATTTCTCTCAAATATTGTTCACAAATCTGTCTAAATCTGTGTTAGTGAGCACTTCTCCTTTGCCGAGATAATCCATCCACCTCACAGGTGTGGCATATGAAGATGCTGATTAGACAGCATGATTATTGCACAGGTGTGCCTTAGGCTAGCCACAATAAAAGACCACTCTAAAATGTGCAGTTTTATCACACAGCACAATGCCACAGATGTCGCAAGTTTTGAGGGAGCATGCAATTGGCATGCTGATTGCAGGAATGTCCACCAGAGCTGTTGCCCATGAATTAAATGTTCATTTCTCTACCATAAGCCATCTCCAAAGGCATTTCAGAGAATTTGGCAGTGCATCCAACCACCTCACAACCGCAGACCACGTGTAACCACACCATCCCAGGACCTCCACATCCAGCATCTTCACCTCCAAGATCATCTGAGACCAGCCACCCAGACAGCTACTGCAACAATCGGTTTGCATAACCAAAGAATTTCTGCACAAACTGTCAGAAACAGTCTCAGGGAAGCTCATCTGCATGCTCGTCGTCTTCATCGGGGTCTCGACCTGACTGCAGTTCGTCGTCGTAACCGACTTGAATGGGCAAATGTTCACGTTTGATGGCGTCTGGCACTTTGGAGAGAGGTGTTCTCTTCACGGATGAATCCCGGTTTTCACTGTATAGGGCAGATGGCAGACAGCGTGTATGGCATCGTATGGGTGAGCGGTTTGCTGATGTCAATGTTGTGGATCGAGTGGCCCATGGTGGCGGTGGGGTTATGGTATGGGCAGGTGTATGTTATGGACATCGAACACAGGTGCATTTTATTGATGGCATTTTGAATGCACAGAGATACTGTGACAAGACCATGAGGCCCATTGTTGTGCCATTCATCCACGACCATCACCTCATGTTGCAGCATGATAATGCATGGCCCCATGTTGCAAGGATCTGTACACAATTCCTGGAAGCTGAAAACATCCCAGTTCTTGCATGGTCAGCATACTCACCGGACATGTCACCCACTGAGCATGTTTGGGATGCTCTGGATCGGCGTATACGACAGCGTGTTCCAGTTCCTGCCAATATCCAGCAACTTCGCACAGCCATTGAAGTGGAGTGGACCAACATTCCACAGGCCACAATCAACAACCTGATCAACTCTATGCGAAGGAGATGTGTTGCACTGCGTGAGGCAAATGGTGGTCACGTCACACCAGATACTGACTGGTTTTCGGACCCCCCCCGGACCCCCCCAATACAGTAAAACTGCACATTTTAGAGTGGCTTTTTATTGTGGCCAGCCTAAAAAGGCACACCTGTGCAATAATCATGATGTCTAATCAGCATCTTGATATGCCACACCTGTGAGGTGGATGGATTATCTCTGCAAAGGAGAAGTGCTCACTAACACAGATTTAGACAGATTTGTGAACAATATTTGAGAGAAATAGACCTTTTGTGTACATAGAAAAAGTCTTAGATCTTTGAGTTCAGCTCATGAAAAATGGGGGCAAAAACAAAAGTGTTGCGTTTATAATTTTGTTCAGTGTAGAATAAAAATAGTTTTAGAATTACAGGTTTTTTTTTTGGATTTATATAAATTCACTTCTTGATCTTGATCTACCTCACTTCATGAGGCAGGCCTTGGAAGAATCAATCTACAAATGGCTTACTAACAGTAATGTGTTAAGCTGGGATATATATATATATATATATATATATATATATATATATATTTATATATATATATCCCAGCTTATTTTTTTATTTTATAAATGCATCAGCTTTAAGTCAGAAAATATAGCATAAAAAAATACAATTGCAATTTGTAATGTAGAAAAATATCAAATGAACATGAAATGCTGTGATATATGATGCCGCCCCACCTTTGTTGTGCTTACTCCTACAGAATTACCAATTGACAAGGATTTGCTTTCAATTAAAGGTAATTATCTCCAGTGTGAGCTGTCATTCTCTCTCACGCACATCATGACTGTTCTACCTGAGGGTTTTGGAGTGTCTCTGGACACTCTCCAGGCGCTGAATCCTGGCGCTGAGTCTGTGGATCTCTGTTTCAAGCTCCATCTCGCTCTTGTCAACCTGTTGGCACATGCGGGCAAAGACGGCCACCATTTCCCTGCAAGAACGCAGAGAGGCATATCACACATCGCCCACACACACTCATCCTACAGATCATATAAACCAATATTTCAAGCATCTCAATATGTTTGCATGCAGGTCGGTTAAGTGCAGCGTTGTCTTTTCAGCTGTCAGCTTGTGGATGAAATATTCACTCAACATTGCCATGATTAAGTGCTGGGAAAGGCAGGTGATGTGTCACATAATATACCTTTTACGAAGTCCATGTCCTTCAGTGTGCAAAGACAATGGACAGATTTAATTAGCTGGATAAAAGGGTCACTGCTGGATCATTTTAGTTTGAAGTGCGAAATCAAAATGTAGATTCAGAACACTCATGCTTCTGCTGTAATTCCATATATGGTGTTTGTATCATAAAGGTATGGTCAAATTTACTATTGTTTGGCAAATTTTCACTGGTGAAATCTAGTCATTTCATAGGAATCAACATACTAATGGTAATTTCATGCGAGGACAAAAATTTCCCCATGCAGATTCTGCAGAGGGTTCATGGGGAATTTGAAAGTTGTTTGGTTTGAAAGTGACTTGGATTTGAGCTGTGCTTCATACATCCATTACACTATTGACTATAGACAGTTAACCCTTTTTTGCTCACAAAATTTCATAGAATGCTGCTGATGTAACTGGACACACATTTACCACTGTTGTAAGAATTTGATTTAAATGATTCCTAATCATTTCATGAGGAATCAACGAGGTCACAATTTTTTTGTGAGGGTGAAAATTTTTTCCCAATGCAGATTTCACAAAAGGTTCAAGATTTCCTGAACTGACCAACAGAAGGTTGCATTGTTTGAAAGTGACTTGTGTGTGAGCTTTCAGAGTGAGTTTTGTTGTATGCTTTCAGAGAAACTCACTATAGATGTCCATATAAAGGACAAAAATGAGGAAAAGGCAGATATATGACATTTTGCAAGCTACAGCAAAGAGCACTTCTCTTTTTTACACATTTGTCTGTCTTCTCTGTGCATATGCTTGCAACCATCCAGGTGTTGTTATTTACAAAACTAATATATGAAGCAGTGGAGTCAAATGTAATTTTTTTTTTTTTTTTTTGAGTTTCAAAACTTCAGTCCCTATTCAGAGGAAAGAGTAGCCAGAACATTCTGTTAAACGTCTCCTTTGGAATGGCACAAGGTTGAGTAAATGATAACAAAATTTTTGTTAGGTCTGTCACTCACTGTTGCACCTGCTGTCCACAGTCACTGCTGATAATGTGTGAAATGGCCTGCAGTCTTTGAGTGGCAAAGTCCACAAACTGCTGCTTAAGCGCCCTCTCTTTAGCGCTGTTGGTCCAGGTTAGTCTTTCATACAGGTATAGCAAACTGTAGAGACTCACAGAAAGTACAATAACCCTCCATCCCACAGAACGCCACACCTGTCCAAAAATGGCACCACACAAATATATTTTACATGATTGTATTTATAATGAATGTTATATAACTTAAAGAAGTTGGCACCTGAAGCCCTTCCTGGAATAACACATTTTAATCTGATATATTTTACCACTCCAGCAATGACCAGCATGCCAACTGATGCTCTGGAAGTGAGAGAGACCAGCCCTGTTGCAATGGACATAGCCAACTCCTCCTGGGCCTGGGTTCCCAAGGGAGCAGAGGAAGAGGTGACCTGTGGATAAAGCATATTGCATCACTTTAGGCCTATTTATGTTTGATATGTTTGCTATTAGAGATAATTAAAGCAAGTGCACCCCCACAGACACACACAAAACAAAACAAACAAATAAAAACACTTGGACAGTTACTTGCGATTTTTGATCCAATAGGCTCAAAGCTTGTTGTGCTTTACCAGGCCCTAGGAAACGGTTCACCAAGAATGTAAGACCCAGTGAGAAATGAAAGTTGATGTCCTCCACAAAGTCTTCACAGAGGCTGGCAAAGTTCAGGTCATAGGTAATACTGAACTTCCTGTTGGGGAGGTGTAGTTGACCTCGGGCAGCAGGGGGCAGCAGAGGACGTAGAGTGTCTAGGCATGATAATGACAGGACAGGACTGTCAATGCTGACAGCAGTCTAAAATATCCTTTGCCAGGCAAAGCTTGTTTACTGGAGACTTTTTGTCTGAAGTGAAAACTGTGCATGAGTGTGTACCCATGATGTCTCTCTGAGATGACAGCATGTAGCCATTTATACTGCCGGAACAGCGCAAGTCCAAATTCTTCACCATTCTCTCCTCCACATAGGCCATGAGCTTCTGCAAAATGCAAACAAACACAATTATAGTCTTTTTTCATTATTAGATAATGAAAAAGAAAAAAACCCTATTATAATTATCTTTTCAAAATAAAAAAAACTGCGTGTGTGTTTCTAGTAATTGTGCAGTTAATTCTCATACTGTATTTTCAGAAAGTTTTCAGAAAACAATGATGACACGTCTCAGTCGTTACTGTTTCGGTAGTGACAATTCTACGGGATAACACCCCCCCCCCCCAAAAAAACCCCAAAGATGTCACTACCGAAACTCCACCAAATGTTTCGGTAGTGACAATTTTAGATACTTTTGAACCTAGCTCAAAGATGCTAATCAGCACATGGTTAGCTAGCACAGTTCTGAACAGTGGTATACATATAAAAACTAAATGTTATGGAATAACTCCCAAAAAAGTGTGCTTAATTGCAGAAAAAAGGTGTTTGGTAGTGACGTTCCTTAAAGTTACACACAGATTTTTCAGACTTTTGAACACATTTACCTCAAAATGATGGGACCTATCTACTCACACCTTGTAGCTATGAGAGAGGGGACACAGGAATATTTCCTGATCATAAATTTATGGGTTTAGTTAAAATCTGTCTTAGCCAATGGACTAAAACAAACATTGTTTCGGTAGTGACATGAAAAATGCGGGACATATTTTTTTTACATAAAGTTTAATAAGTTACAAAGAAAATATAAAATAATGTATATAATAATATAATATATTATATATATATATATATATATATATATATATATATATATATATAACAACTTCACTTTTTAAAAGAATCCAAAAGATACTTTAAAAAACAACAATGGAAAAAAAAATGCAAAAATTATTTCAATATCATTTTCCTAAGTTGAAATTTAGGGGTTAGGGTTTGAGGTTCAGAATTGAAAGGACCCAGTAAATGATGATTTTATATATATATATCTTATTAATATTTTAAATATTGTTGTGGGTTTCAATAAATAATAGAAGGATCTTAAACATCTAAGATTTCATTACTTAAAAGCTTTTTAAATGTGTTTTTTTGGTTGTGGGACAGCAGTTTGCACCAATTGTAGAATGGCCCATATATATATATATATATATATATATATATATATATATAGTGTGTGTGTGTCTGTGGATCTGATTATTATTATTTTCATTCCAAATTGTATAATCCATTTAAAACAATGTTAACTGATTAACATATTAATTAACAGAATCTGAAGTGTCACATATAGCATAAAAATGTACATTGATAGTACTGCGCAGATATGACATTAAATACTTTTACACAGGATTTATTATAATATTTATGCATATTTTAGTACAAAATATATGCACCATTGTGTCTTGGTATACAGCTGTGTAAAAGCCTGTAAATTAGTCTAATTAAAGAACAATGTTTATAGTCTTAAGTAAACCTTTCCTGTCCGTAGGGAACAGCAGGACATTAGAGACCAGCTTATCAATGCTGTTAGTTACGCTGATCACACAGACAGCTGTCACTGCAGAGTTCATACAGGTAACTATACAGGTATTTCTGGAATTGCCCTATCTTGGTTCATTTCTTACCTATCTGACCGTCAACATTACATTGCTGTCCGTCAGGCTAAGTCCTCTACTCCCCCTGCCTCTCACGGTGTTCCTCAGGGTTCTGTTCTCGGGCCTTTACTCTTCATCATCTACATGCTTCCTTTAGGTAACATTATCCATCATCATGGCCTCAACTTCCATTGCTATGCAGATGACAACCAGCTCTATATCAGTTCTCAACACAACTTTCCTTTTCCCACCAACTTCATATCGGCTTGTATTAATGATATAAATGCTCGGATGACCAGTAACTTTCTCAGCTTTTTTTTGCTGGTTCACCAAAAAATGTAGATCACTTCTATGTTGACAATGTTAATATTGCTGGTACCTTGGTTCAACCTTCCACTACCATTAAAAATCTGGGTATAATCTTTGACTCCTCTCTCTCTAAATCTGCCTTCTTTCACCTCTGTAATGTCGCTCGTTTACATCCCTTCTTAAATATCAATGATGCTGAGACACTAGTTCATACCTTCATTACTTCTCGACTTGACTACTGTAATTCTCTTTTCTATGGTCTACCAAACACAACAATAAAAAAGCTCCTATATATCCAGAACTCACATTACTCCCATTCTACACAGGCTTCATTGGCTACCTGTCCGTTATCGTAGTCAATACAAGATACTCCTCATCACCTACAAAGCACGTCATGGTCTCGCTCCTCTGTATATTTCTGATCTCATTCATACTTACTCTCCAGTTCGCACAGTACGATCTTCTGATACTGGTCTACTGTTAATTCCACACCACAAATTAGCCTCGTTTGGTGGACGAGCATTTTGTGTCTCTACCCCCACACTCTGGAATTCTAATCCCAAACACATTCGTGATCTTTCTTCATTACAAGATTTTAAAACCCACCTTAAAACATATATTTTCCTTTCTTGTTTCTCTGATCTCTGACTGTATGATCTGATTCATGCCATGGATTTCATGTTTATCTGTATTTTGTTTTTCTGTCTGCTGTCGTGTTTATCTGTTTTGATATTGTAAAGCGACCATGAGTTTGCAGAAAGGTACTATACAAAATAAATATTATTATTATTATTATTATTATGTTTCATGCTTCAAAAGTTCATGTTTTTTCTAATCTGGCTTTAACATAAATTACTTTAAAAAAAACTCACAGTTTTGTACAGGGCTAAGGCATTTGGGGCAGGGCTAAAATCAGAGCAGAATTCATCCACAAGGACAGACAGGCAACGAATCTCTTCTGCCATGGCATTGGACACCTAGAAGAGCAGCAGTGAGAAATCAATTGGCCTTTTCAACACCATGTAGAAAACATGAGGTTAGATACAGATGCTACTCAACCACAATAAGTATTTTACTGGTGGAGGTACTACTGCCTTGTATGGGGCAAAAATGAATTTGAAGGTTTTGATGGCTAAGGGGTGCTTTGACAATAGGCCAACACTTCTTCGTTATCAGGCGAACGTGTCAAATTGCTTTTTCGCAAGTAGCAGTCAACTTTGCCTTGCCAATAGGATAGATTTGACGGTTGCAGTTGGTGGAAAATCGAAGAAAAACATTGGTTAAAATAATTTATATTCACCAAAGCAAATTTAATACTTATTAGGCCTAACTTATGTTCGTTTGTGAGAACGAATTGTTTAGAACGAATTCAAGCAGCAGAGTAAATGTCACAGTTGTGAACCTTTGCTTACGTTTTACAGGTGCATCTCAATAAATTAGAATGTCGTGGAAAAGTTCATTTATTTAAGTAATTCAACTCAAATTGTGAAACTCGTGTATTAAATAAATCCAATGCACACAGACTGAAGTAGTTTAAGTCTTTGGTTCTTTTAATTGTGATGATTTAGGCTCACATTTAACAAAAACCCACCAATTCACTATCTCAACAAATTAGAATATGGTGACATGCCAATCAGCTAATCAACTCAAAACACCTGCAAAGGTTTCCTGAGCCTTCAAAATGGTCTCTCAGTTTGGTTCACTAGGCTACACAATCATGGGGAAGACTGCTGATCTGACAGTTGTCCAGAAGACAATCATTGACACCCTTCACAAGGAGGGTAAGCCACAAACATTCATTGCCAAAGAAGCTGGGTGTTCAGAGAGTGCTGTATTCAAGCATGTTAAAAGAAAGTTGAGTGGAAGGAAAAAGTGTGGAAGAAAAAGATGCACAACCAACCGAGAGAACCGCAGCCTTATGAGGATTGTCAAGCAAAATCGATTCAAGAATTTGGGTGAACTTCACAAGGAATGGACTGAGGCTGGGGTCAAGGCATCAAGAGCCACCACACACAGACGTGTCAAGGAATTTGGCTACAGTTGTTGTATTCCTCTTGTTAAGCCACTCCTGAACCACAGACAATGTCAGAGGCGTCTTACCTGGGCTAAAGAGAAGAAGAACTGGACTGTTGCCCAGTGGTCCAAAGTCCTCTTTTCAGATGAGCAAGTTTTGTATTTCATTTGGAAACCAAGGTCCTAGAGTCTGGAGGAAGGATGGAGAAGCTCATAGCCCAAGTTGCATGAAGTCCAGTATTAGGTTTCCACAGTCTGTGATGATTTGGGATGGAATGTCATCTGCTGGTGTTGGTCCATTGTGTTTTTTGAAAACCAACGTCACTGCACCCATTTACCAAGAAATTTTGGAGCACTTCATGCTTCCTTCTGCTGACCAGCTTTTTAAAGATGCTGATTTCATTTTCCAGCAGGATTTGGCACCTGCCCACACTGCCAAAAGCACCAAAAGTTGGTTAAATGACCACGGTGTTGGTGTGCTTGACTGGCCAGTAAACTCACCAGACCTGAACCCCATAGAGAATCTATGGGGTATTGTCAAGAGGAAAATGAGAAACAAGAGACCAAAAAATGCAGATGAGCTGAAGGCCACTGTCAAAGAAACCTGGGCTTCCATACCACCTCAGCAGTGCCACAAAGTGATCACCTCCATGCCACTCCGAATTGAGGCAGTAATTAAAGCAAAAAGGAGCCCCTACCAAGTATTGAGTAGATATACAGTAAATGAACATACTTTCCAGAAGGCCAACAATTCACTAAAAATGTTTTTTTTTTTAAATTTTTTTATTGGTCTTATGAAGTATTCTAATTTGTTGAGATAGTGAATTGGTGGGTTTTTGTTAAATGTGAGCCTAAATCATCACAATTAAAAGAACCAAAGACTTAAACTACTTCAGTCTGTGTGCATTGAATTTAATACACGAGTTTCACAATTTGAGTTGAATTACTGAAATAAATGAACTTTTCCACGACATTCTAATTTCGCTAGAGTGCAGAATTCAGTCAGCGCGCACATGCACTGAACAAAAAATCTCGAATTTCAGCAATGACTGATCTGGACGGTTCTAAATTTCATGCCACCATTAACACTTTTCATTTCATTTTCACTTTATTCACCACAGCCAAATAAGAGCATTTTTTGTGAGCACCATTGTTAATTTCCGATCAGTGCCCAGAATAAGACTAAGCCTTGCCCAGCCTTACAGGCGCTCCACCTATGCTGGTACTGGTGGAACTTGCAGGTTACCTTGTCAGCCATTTCCTCAGTGATGGCCTTTATCTTGTCTTTTATGTCCTCGGTTAGGAAGTTGAGCTGATTTCGCAGAAACTCCAGCCGATCCATTAGAGCCTCACGCTCTTCTAGTGAGAACACTCTATGGATTTACAGAGATTCAAAAAGCAGAACATTCCATTTGTAATAACAACAACAAAAAATACCATGCTAAAGAACAAAACGGTTTTGCACTGACTGAGAGAACCTTGGTTCAATAGTGGTACCAATTATTGTCTTTGGGAGCTTGGAAAGAGACCCTCCGCTGTAAAGCAGACAGGTTTTGGAACTTACTTCTTTTCTGCTGAAGAAATATTGATGGCATCCATGATAGCCTTGACTGACTCAATGATCTGCCAGGCTCTGATTGTGTGCTGCTCAAACTTGGTCTTCACGGTAGACTGTGATATAAATTCCTGTGGAATCCATGAAGCGCGTTCTTGAGCCATCAGTGTGCCATAATTATCAAAGATCACATCACGATTAAAACTAATCAAAACATGATTCCAACTGTAAGATTTTATCTATGCCTATACATGGGTGACCTGTTTTGATGCTTTCCACTCTCATCATTAGCTGCTACCATGGCTGAATCACAACAGACCCATCTATTAATTCCATCGTAGATTACTGTGAATTTTCATCCCTGGATCTCAAGAATGTGAGGTACGCTCACCTACTCAAATCCGCTAACTTGGCAAAGGGATTGCCACTACAGGAATGGCTGCCTGGAATCTATGAGGAACACCAAATATCTCACACATCTGGGAGCCAGCAGCACATGGCCTGAATCGATGCAAACCAGCTTACTTAGGGAGACCGTCACCACGTCACACCATTTCTGGGTAAAGCATCATAAATTCTCATCTAGTCTAAACAGCATACAGACAAGACTAAGACTCATTTTCCATGAAGCTCTTCTTAATCTTCATTGTTTTCAGCCTCATTGTCAGACAATGATTATCCTGGAGCCAGTCACCACAGTTTGAGTACATTCTCACCTCAAATGTTCTTTCAAAACTCTGGAACTCCATCAGTCGCTCTTGGAATCCTTCAGCCAAAGCACCGCCTTTAAATAAAAAGCATATGCCCCATTTGGTCCCCATAATACCACAAATATATAAAATATGAAATGAAGCATGTGTGATGGAGCATCATTTTGGCATATTTTTTCACACTTGAAGTTGCACCTCAAATACCATTCTCGATATCATTGGGCCACTCCAAGATTTATTAGCATCTGCCTCAAAGTGTTTTATGGTTGTTAGACTCATTTTTAACTTGGCTAGGCCTAGTTTTTCCTGGTCTCCCTCCAGAAGAGTGTCAAAAGCAGAAGGCTCTGCACTGTGTGACCAAAGCAGTGGAGCCTACCAGTCTCTGGCATTCCCTGGGCACGGTGGATCCTGGCACTCAACACCTCCTTGGCAGAGACAAAGAAGATGCGGTCAGGTGCCTTGTTAAATTCCACTACCTTTAGCTCCTCCACTAAGAAACTGACACAGCGATCCATGTGCTGCTTCCGCACCTAAAAAAGCAGTGAAGCAGTAACAAATCAACAGAATTAACATTTAGATCTACAAACTTATAGTTAAACTTTTTCAGTATATTTTCATATCTATTCATACGTGAATATGCACAAACTTCTGCTGGGCAATTTTTGTGGGCAAAATTGTTTTTGAACCTATAAATCTGAAAAGTATGATAGAGGAATGATAAATTATTCAAAAATCAGCAGTTTTGTGTACAGCAGCTTCGTTTGGTTCACTTGTGACTAATAAATATAGGTTATGAGTCATATGCAATAAAACTTACATCTTCCAGATACTCTGGCTCTAAGACAGACGCGTCCCAACGATTATTTAGGATGAAAATGTTGGGCTTTGATATGCGTTCATTCACTTTGTGGAAAAAGTGCTTCTCCTTTCAAAGTACAGTGAAAGAAATAAAAACAAGAACATTTAGGTAAAAGAAAGGAAAGCAACAAATCATTTTAATTTTAATAAAATTGAAAGGTATCACAACATTATAATTTACTGCATAAAATTGGATAATCATTAATGTTTTTAAATTATTAGTAATCTATTTTTCAACGTGAAAATTAAACTAGAATCTAAATGTTAAAATAGTGGCAATGTACATTCACAATTACATATCCAATACTGACTGATACTAATAAATTAAGAAAAAAGTTTATTATGTATATCGAGTACTGAGTAGTGATTACTCTGTTTGTCTACTTACAGTGTTCATAATAGTAGACTCAGAGTTGGCTACAAGCACAAAGACATCAGCATCTAAACAAAACTTATCAATCCAACTGTCCAGCTCTGATGTGACATCTGTGCCTGGGCTGCAGAGTGAGAAGAGTGTGGGTTATTAATATTTCATCAAACTTCACATCATGTTTCATTCTTTATTGCTAATTAGATCAGGCAATTTGGAGTCTGATTTTCATTTATGCAAACAGAAATTAGAAATGAAACAAGTTTTCCGGTAAACCAAGTAGGCTTTTCCCACCCATGATACCTAGAACAGCACTGCCAAAATCCATTGGTACTTTCACTTGGCCCTCTTCACAACACATCAGACTTTGTGGAGTTCCTTGCAAATTCTATGTATCTGCTAAGCAATTGTCCAGGTCTGTTGTTCATGTGCCCAACCTGTCCTGCAGAACCTTAATTCAGCTCTGACAACCCATAGAGGGTTTCATACCTGTCCATCAGGACCAGATCATCTCTCAGCAGGGCACACTTAGTTTTGGGCCAAAACACTCGGACCAGACAGCCTGAGTCTTGGTTCCTGTCCATATGCAGAGCGTGGGCAAGCTGATTGACTGTCTGTATGATAAAGACAAACTTTAAGGCTCAACAAGATAGTAGAACACAAAGTATTCAAATCATGCCACAACACTGTAACACCTTTATGCACACATTTTATTTATCTTTTTAAAATATTATAAGGACATAAGGAACATTTTTTTGCATTGTGTAAAAAAACAACCGATAGCCTTGTGGGCAGCGTGCCGACATATGGTGCTGTTGCACTACGGGCGTCCCAAGTTAGAGTCCTGGCTCGTGGACCTTTCCTCATCCCACCCCCACTCTCTCTCCCACTTTGCTTCCTGTCGCTGCTCAACTGTTCTATCAAAGTAAAAGCAAAAATGCCTAAAAAATAAAGCTACTTACTTGAAAAGTGAGATAAAACATGTCCTAAATAATTTGCCATGGCATTAGTTTAGAAAGCAACAGTAAAATCCATTAAAGATAGAAATGATATAACTTTTCATTTGAAAATGGACATATATTATCATACACTACCCCTAAAACTGTCCTTATGCCATACTGTAATACTTTTTTTGGATTAAAAATAGCTCAAATTAATGTAGTTTACAAACATAAGTTCTGGAAACTTGCGTCATACTTCAATGCTTTTCCTCTCTTCAGAGTCCTCAGTGGTAAGGTAGGCATGTTCCCCGTCTGTGCCCTCCACACTCAGGAAACAATTAGTGGTGTGGCCGATTCCACTGGGCAGAACCCGTTCCCTTAGCATGGCATTAATTACTGTACTCTTTCCATTACTGGTCCTGAAAAACAACATATAACATGGTAACACCCAGTAACAAACTGTCCATTTAGCTTGTCTGATTCAATATTATCTCAAACCAAATTAGAGATGAAAGAGAGAAAAAAACAGAGAGATTAAATTCACGTTTTTGTTGCCTCACTTATGGATTTGTATAAAGTAACTATGTGTACCAAAAAAAAAAAAAACTTGGCTGAACAGCTGAAGAGCTAAAGCAAACATTAATAATCCATTTCATTCTGCTAGCCTGTTGTTACCGTTTGGTTTAGATACCAGTAAACTTAGATTATCCATAACTGTAGTTGTACCTGCCAAAGAAGGCCACCTTCATATGTCTGCGGGCTAGCACATCTTTGATGATGGTTAGTTTCCTGGAGCAGGCCTGGATCTGCAGACACTGTTTTTCCGCTGCTACATGCTCAAGATCCTCACTCTTCCACGTCTCTGGGTACCACACGTTAAATACCATCATACAGTAAAGAGCAGAACTAGACTTAGCTTACTGATGCTTATGAAGATTTTTTTTATATTTCATATTTTATTTTGCAGCCTTATGCTAAAATGCTTTAAATATTTTTAACATCAATCTACACCCTATAATGACAAAGCAAAAAAAAATTTTTTTTATATATATCTTTGATATTTTTGATATCTTTGCACACCCGGATTTGGGATTTTTTTAACTTTATTTTATTTATTTATTTTTGCCATTCTTCTCTGCAGATTCTTTCAAGTTTAGTCAGGCTGAATGTGGACTGTTGGTTTTGAGAGCCATTTTTGAGTTTCTCCATAGATTTTCAATTGGGTTCAAGTCTGGACTTTGTCTGGGCCACTCCTTTCTTAACTGTGTGCTTAGGGTCATTGTTCTGCTGAAAGGTGAACCCTTAGCCAAGTCTAAGGTCATGAGCATTCAGGATGATGTCATACGTTCTGTCATTCTCACTCTCATGTCATTCCAAATTCCATTTCTTCTTTCTGTGGAACATAAAAGATATTTCGAAAAAATGTATGTGTATGTGTGTGTGTGTGTGTGTGTGTGTGTTTCCATGCCATGGAAGTGAATGGTAAGCAAAACTTTTTGATTACCAACAATCTTCAAAATATTTTCTTTTTCATTTTTGGGTGAACTGCCAAAAGCTCTGTTTTGTGCTGCATCAGCTTTTCTTTCTACCCTGACCAGTCCTTCAGTACTGCTGTTGAAAACACATGATGTTACCACTACCGTGCTTCATCTGTTGGGATGCTTTTGGGGGTTGTGGTAATGGGTATTCTTATGCACATTTTTCCTATCACCGCACATGATTTCTGGATAGAGTAACTTATGTGCCAGCAGTTGAATTTACCATAGCTGGACTCCAGACAAAGTGTAGAACCAACTCAAATATGATCCAGTTAGATGGGATGCTCCTGAGCTAAATTTCAAGTGTCATACTGAAGGGTTACTTATTACTTTACTTATGGTAATGTCATGTGGAGTGATGTAATGTGATGTAGTGCATTTTAGTATAAGGCTTCCATAAAATGGAAATACAATGGCACTTTATTATAGTACTAATAATAGTACTAAATGATTACCATAGTAATACACCATAACATTTACATGTTACTACCGTGTCTACAAACCATGATATTGTCCAAAAGTATGCAATAGTCTGTATTGAAATTCTGGGATTTAGTAAATTCAGTAAAGTTAATAATTATAAGAAATAATAAGAAAAAATACACAGATGAGCCATTACATTTTGACCACCCCCAACCTAGAGCAACGAGTGTGCCAAGCAACCAAATGGTGCCACAGGTGCAGTTCACAGAGCTGTATATACTACCTCGGAACTTTGATCTTGGTAATGGTGTGCCTTGTGGCTTGTTCACGTGCCTGTGTAGTGAGTACATATCAAAAGTGTGAAACCATAGTCGAGTCATCGGTCGTCCACAACACACTGATGCCAGAGGGAGGCGGAGACTGTCATGCATTGTTCACAGCGACCAGAAGGCCACAGTGTGACAAATTACCAGCAGCTACAACAATGGTGACCAGGGCAATGTGTCACAGCACATATTTAGACTTTTTCGTATGGGCTTGCGTATCCGACTGGGTCCCAGTCCATCCAGCGGGGTCCCGATGCTAACTGCATGCCATCGCTGACAGCAAATGAAATGGGCCCAAGATCATTGAGATTAGACCGTGGATGATTAGAAAATTGGCTGCTCTGACGAATCAAGATTCCTGGTATATCACGTTGACGGCCGAGCGCAGATTACCAGTAGAGTCTATGGCACCTGGATGCATTGCTGGGCAGACACAGACCGGTTATACTGTGGATGATGTTTTCTTGGGACATTTTCGGCCCCATTATCTCAATAGCACAATTCTTGACAGCTGTCAGGTATCTGAACATCGTTGCTGACCAAGTGCACCCATTCATGGCAACTGTGTTCCCTGCCGGTGATGGCTGTTACCAGCAGGATATTGCGCCATGCCACACTGCCAGATCAGTCAAGGATTGGTTTGAGGAGGAGCATGATGGTGAATTTCTGTTAATGCCTTAGCCTCTAAAATCACCAAGTCGATCATTTTTGGTTTGATTTGGAAAAGCGGATTCGTGCTACATCACCACCACCCCGCAATGTACGAGAACTGAAGGGCCTGCTGTTGTCATTATGGTACCACATACATACCCCAAGAGACTTATCGCCACCTCGGCGAATTAATACCTCGCTGTGTGGCTGCTGTTTTGCGGATCCTACAGGTTATTAGATAGGTGGTCATAATGTAATGGATTATTTCATTTATTAATGAATATCCTGCAGAAAACTTTGTCCTTACCTTCTACAAAATCTGAACAATCTCTAACAAACTCCAGCAGCTGTTGAAACACAGCACTGATTGTCCTCTTTGCCACCACAAAGTGCTGCAGTGGTGAAATATTGTCCTGCTCCATATTTAAATACTGAAAGCACAGTGAGTATAATTCACAGTTCAGATGCCTAAAAACATGGTGACAGAACATTCTATTAACCTACAGGTATCCTTTGGTACTCACCTACTTAGACAACAGAATTTCAGCAGTACAAGTTCAAGTGGTGCCATTTCTCAAAAGAGGTCAAAGAGCATCTTCATTAAAAGGAAATTAAACCTTTTCCTAAACATCTTTTCTGGGCCTGTAAGAGAAGTTACAGAAGTTTGTCTGTGTACAGGATATTGAGACTGTCTGATGAGATTTAGCAATACTAAGCAAGTCTTTACAGAGCAGGAACGGTGACCTCAAATCCTCTTATCCAGGACTTAATTAAGCAGACAGCTTCCAATCACCTGTCTCTAACCACAAACTGCTATTTTCAGCATCAGTTAGACAGTGTTGTCTATATTGTTTGATGCATTTTGGTATTCGTAAATGTATGTTTTATCAGTTTTCAGTGTATGTTTTAATGTTTTGCAGTAGTGGTTCATTTAATTTCATTTAACGGAATCATTTAAAATTGACCTTATGCTCTGCTTCATTCAAAACACATTAATCCAGGCAGAAAATTCTGAATATTTACCTTTACTGCATATGAGGTTTGTGTGGCAACCATTTTTAATTTTAATTGTCCTGATCTTTTTGAAAGAATTTGGCCAAGAGGTGGTGCCAGTGTTCCCTTGTTAGAATTTTGTAAACAATTACACTTAATTAGGCTTAAAAATGCTTTAAAGGCTTCATTAGTTTTGTATACAGTAGTGTCTAGTCTTAAGACCACACAGATGCTGTTCTCTCAGCCAGGAAAAAGCAAGAGCAGAAGACTGATAAAGAGGGAGGTGTGGTGGTTTGCTACATAAAAATGTGCAACCTTCCTCCTAACTGTCATCATTTTTAACAGTACATTTCTGCATATCTGAAATGCACATTTCTGCCCCACCCAAATGTCTCTTACTGCTTGCAAATTTAGGATAGAGTCTAAATGAACACTACCTACCTCTGTTTTTAACATTTTAAATCTATTAGATTTCCATTTTTATTCATCTTGAAGGAGCATCTTTGATTACAAGCAGCCCACTGTACAAACCAATAGAAGAGGCATTAGGACCCTGCAGCTGAGGATTACGGAGAGAGATAATGCTGGCAGAGACAGATGAATGAGCTAAACACAAGACAAACAAAAGAAGGGACCCAGGAACTGACTGTAGTAGAGAGACAGGGAGAGATGGTCAGATAAATGACCAGGAGGCTGAAGACAGACAAAGTGACAGGTCAAGATTCAGCAACAGATATCAGGAGGAGTGCACAAACTTGAAGAGGAGGAGGAGTCTGGTCTGAGAGGAAGCTAAAAAGAGTGGAGCGCGAAAAGGACCCCTTCAAAACAGAGTGATCCTCTCTGAGTGGTCACTGACATAGATGTGGAATAAACTGGAGTCTGGCAAAGAGGACCTCAACTGGCAAAAAAAAAAATCATCACTGAAGGAATTACCGAAAATATAAACACACGGAACAGTGCAAAGGCACCAAGGAGACCAGAAGACAATCAAACATTATTAAAAACAGAAAGAAGACGTGGAGATACCACCCACAGAGAGAGACTGAGTATACCACACAGGGTTTATTACAGGTAATCACACCGCAACTGAGCAACAGACACTAACCATCAACAAATACACTCACAAACACGCACTTACATACACACACATACACACACACACACACACACACACACACACACACACACACACACACATACATACATACATGCATTTATGGAATACAAACCTAAATTGTGATTGTAACACATAGGCTGAGCAACTCAAGCTTAGAGAGTTTAGACTGTAGTCAGGAGGCATAGGAAATCTTGGCTGTCACAGGGGATGGGTTGACTGTGAATGGGTAAAAGCATTGTGAGGCCCTGCGCACAACTCTCATGGCACTCTGAACACTCTGTCCACAAAATATGAACTGATCTAAGAACAGATTTCTTTTCCATGTCAGAAATCACCCCGGGAATTAAAGTAGAACATTAGTAGACCAAATCATCTTTTCCAAATCAAGAGCCACCATTACCTAGAGGATTCTTCCCAAAGAGTATTTACGCTTTGAAGAAGCAGCACTCTGATTTTTCACCTCCACTCTTGGATATCGTTCTGAACTAAGGAACAATTCCATCGTGTTACCCACAGGACTTCTGGTCACCTCTCTGTGTTGGAATGGAAATTGTGCACTGAGCTGCTAAGAAGGAGTTGAGTGAGTTAGAAGTTCACCGACACTGCAGCATGAAGCTCAGGCATGGGGCAAGAGGGGCACTACTGGCCTTGCTGCTGAGTTTACTGCTGTCTACCTGCACCACACAAGAGAGTGAGGAGAGTCTGGAGCTCCAAGACGAAAACAATACAGTCAGCACTGAGAGCCCTGTAAGTCAAATCTGATACACACACCTGCTGTTCACCTGTCAAGGCTTTAAGGCAGTACACATGTGCAAAGACATCGTAAAATCTCGTAAATCAATTCTCTGAATTTGACTTTAGGGTATGACAACCATTAGACATGAGGGGAAAGTATAATGACATTCATAAACATTGTGGAGAATGTGACCTCACTGTAAAAAACAATTCCTCTCTACAGGAAGAGTTTATATATTTGCCGTAGTTAAAGTTTGCTAACATAGTTGACGCTCTGAAATGCTTAATTTTTACAGGATACTGTATCTTCTGAGATTACTAACGTGAGCCCCCACAGGACATGGATAGTCTTTAGGGACAACTCCAACAAGGGTGGAAATAAGAAACCAAAAGGAAATAAAAGACTCTCCAAGGTAATCTCTGATCCAATGTATAGGCATTCCACACCATGCTAAAGATGAATAATATCAATACATAGAATAAGTGCATATTGAACAAAAGCTTTAAAAAGTAAAGAAGTACTAAAAAGTAAAACTGTATGAAAACAGATTTAGCACAGCACTCACAGATAAACCTAACGAGGCCTATGTGACAACATGTCAGAAAGTGCCTAATCTTTCACCTTTTCAAATGGATTTCTCTTATTATGTAATGTAACTTGAAACTTTCTACATAACCAGCATGGCCTTCCAGGTCCACCAGGTCCTCCTGGTCCCCAGGGGCCTCCTGGTCCTCCGGGCCCCCTACTGCCTCACCATACAGAGTTGATACAGGACTTCCAAGTCAAACTAAAAGGTATACTGGAATTTGTGGACATAAGCCCATTTACACACCATTACCCATCATGCAAGACAGAAAACAGAAAGGAAATCTCATGATACATCCATCTGGCAGACCTGACCAAGACCTACAACTTGTTAAAATACCATTTGATCAGAGGTTTTCAATCCTGGTCCTGGGGACCCACTGCCCTACACGTTTTGTGTGTCTCTCTTTTTTAACACAACTGATTCATAAAAGCTTTTTTTGAGAAAGCTCCATGAGCTAAATAGATAAGAGAGACATATAAAATGTGTTGAGAGGTGGGTCTGTTGATCTACATTGTGCATAATCTTATGATGCTAAATCAGTAGTTTTGTCAGAGTGATGGATGCACACTACACGTAAAAAGACACCAGATGCAGGTGCACAAATCAGTTAAACTGGTGTTAAGTAATTGCTTTGACATCAACATCTTTCAAAAATTTTGTTAAACATATTTAAATATGTTAGTTATTATGGTACAGCAGTTTTTTGTTTTTGTTTGGGCTAAGTCACTTTCAGAATTGCTTGATGTTTGGGATATGTGTTGTCATGCTCATTTGTTTGGGGCGGGGCGGGGCGGGGCGGGGCGGGGCGGGGCGGGGGGGGTGGGGGGGGGGGGGGGGGTGGGCTGCTAGTCTGATTGTGGGCTGGGCTGATCTCTTAATAGGTGTAATTTTCCAGGACGTGGATTTGACTTGGCCTGGCCAAAGAATTCCACAGATTCCAGATTTTTTGTGTGTGTGCATGTTTGTGTGTGGAATGAGTGTTGGAGTATTGCCAGGAAAGCAGACACAGGTCTGTTTGTGCTCTGGTACTGTGAGCTGCAGGCTGTTCTGACAGCAATATAAAACATAAAGGCTTATTCACTCAGAAAAGTGCAGTGGCGCCGTACGCTCATACATTCTAGCATTCTCATTGCCTCACACTTTCATCCACTCTGTCTGCTCATACATACACTCAACCACTCCAAATATTTACATCTTCTATTCACTGTGAGATTGTTTAATGGCTTTATATGCAGCCAAGTGTCAGTCAAATACAATCCAAAACATTTTCCACTAGCTGTATTTCAGTGTTTTTGGGTCTGAGAAGGTGCCTGGTCTATTGTGTTACACCTTGTCCCAAATCCTTTAGAATAATGTAATAAGAAGGGAGTTAGTTCTTTTGTGCATTGACAAATCAACATTACAATCCTGTAATTACCTTTCCACTCAGAGATGGTAGGAAGTCACTGCCTGCTCTGCGATCAAACCCCTCGTGTGGCCACAGCTTTCCGTTGCCGACTGCACCACAACCTGATGGTCCACCGTCGCAGTCTGCAGGAGCTCCAGCCCTTCAACACTGTATGTGGAAAACAATCCTTTCCAAACTAGAAACAATTTACTCATTTCAATAACCATGACTTAGCAGCCCCAGAGCTGTGAAAGTAAATGCGAACTATAAAAGAAGCTTTTATTTCTCTGAAGTAGCACTAACTTCTAGATGTATTGATTTAGCAGCGATGTTAGCTTTGGCTGATGGTGAAACAGACTGGCAAGCAGTGGGGAAGGGTTGGCAACAGAAGAGACTGGCAATGGCATATTTAATTATTCCATTTCTGTGTTTTCCACAGCCCTCAAACACAGAGCAGTTCCATCAGAGGGGACAGGGCTTTAACGCCAGCAGTGGCCGGTACACAGCTCCAGTGTCTGGGTTCTACCAGCTCACAGCTAGTCTGCTACTGGGTATGTGGTTTAGATATGTTTTGGGGCATGCGGCTGCCCCCAACATTCAAATTAGTTATCAACCAATATGTTTTTAATGGCAGATTCTTAAACCTAACCCGAAAGTATGGTTACAGCCTTAGTTTGAATTTAACATTGTGCATAGTTTATGTGCTATACAAGGGATATCAACATGACCAGCTCTAAAAGCTAAAACAGAGTCCTAAACAGAGGTTGTGGCTAAATGATGAAGTGCCTTCTTTACATTGTCAGAATGTGTAAAAATCTAAAAAAAAAATCTAAAAAAAAAAAAAAAAAAAAAAAAATTGAATTAAGATGGAGCTGAACTCTGCCCTCTTGGTCTGGGGTTGCCCCTTCCTGCCATAAAGGGTAATTATTAGTACCTAAAAGCTGCACTATTAACTTTAGCCTCTCTGCTGGTAAATAAATTCTACTTGCAGAATAAATCTTTAACATACATTGTGGTTCAGCACTGCTCTTTCTATGCATATTTGATAGTTATGGGCAATCGCTATATCAGATGAAATCTGTTATGCTGCACCATCGACAGTAAGAAAAAATTCCAAAAAAGTATATCACAAAAAGGCATATGAGCAAGTATCATAATGTACCACTGTGGTTCAAATCTTTTTTGGCACAGGCTCTGTCACTTTCCCAATTTAAATGCATCTCAAAAGTTCAAAATGTTTGGTTTTGACAAACAGTGATTTAGGAGGTCAATAAGGTTTGCTGTTTTAACTGTTCGTTACATAGCTAGCTGACTAGTTCTAGTCTACACACCCCTTAGCACCCACACACTCAATAGCAGGACCTTCTTTTGCATTTACTGACATGACGTTAAGAGTGAATGACGTAAGCAATTGGAATTTCCTGTAAAATCTGACTTGACAGCTCACAAATTAAATCAATATCGTCGGTTTACTGTAGTGAATTAGTTTTGAATACAGATTTGTCATGTACTCTCTTAATAATGTAATTTCCATCTATTAATCTATTCACCAAACAAACTAAACAAGCCTAGCCCAGCATCTCGGGCCGTAGGCATACTGAAATTTATAACCAAAAATCTTCCATAGTGCAGGTACAGCAGTTGTACCTTTGAGGGGACTGCCCCAGTGACAAGCTGTTTTACCCCTAAAGGTACAGTTTTGCAAATTTTTTACTGACAGTTTAGGTATGCTGGTGTGTGGTTGAAGTACATTCCCAACTTTCTTTGTACCTATACCTTATGAGCACTGGCTCACAGTGTGATCTTGAATCTGATGATTCCTCTGCTCTCATGGGCTTAACAAGTCACTTTTATTTCTATAGCGCTTCATACAACACAGCTTTATACAAATTCAGAAAAGTTCAATTCGGTTCTAAGCAATTCTAAAAAAGACTGCTATTATTCAGCTTGTGTAATTTCAGTGTTAATTCAGTTTAGTTCAAAAACATGTTAATGTTGCAAAATGTGGCTCTACAGTTCAGTAGTGACAATAGTGCCAGTTTAAGTTTTGTGTCTTTCAAACTCCATAAGCAAGCCAAAAGGCAACAGTGGTAAGGAACCCTTATTTTCTCAGGTGACAGAAATTGAGAAAAAAAAAAACTTTGGGAGAAACCAGGCTCAGTTTGAGGACCAGTTCTCCTCTGGCCTAGTCTTAATGGAATAGTGTCCACTTGTTGCATATTTCCCGTGGACATAGTATGTCATACTGTAATGTATCAAAAATTGCATTTTTGGGCATCCAAATTTCATGAAGTTTGCATACATGACAACAAGGCATGAATATATACATAAGCTAAACAATATGCACCAGCAGGTGATTGAGTTTTCCCATTTTGACCGATAGAAACATAAAATATAAGCTTTATTGCATCATTTTGCTAGCTGAAGCACATGCAATACCTTATTGCTGTTTGCATCATGTTACTTGTGTGTGGCCTATCCAACGGCCTGTTCCTTAGATAAAGCTCAGTGGAACAGGGTGGGGTCCTAGTACCACCGAACATGTCTGCCTGTCACAATCCCTTTAACACGGCATCATGTATCTGTGTTTTTTTGTTGTTGTTTTTTCAGAATCCAATGAGTCTCAGAAAAAGCCTCATACCAGGCAGAGGGACAGTGTTAAGGCCTCTATATGCATAGAGTCTCTTTGTCAGAGTAATGTGTGAGTAGTAATGGTCCATAATCACCAATAGCACTGACCGTTTGAACTGTTATTCTAACAAGTCAAGCAAATGAGTCCTAAACCATGATTAATGTGTTTGTAATGATGCAGGTCTTTGGAGACAGTGACTGGAGTGAGCGCTACAGGGGGAGTATTCAGTATTCTCCTGACCGGGACTCTTTACCTACAGGTATGACTGACTGACATAATAAGCTCATTTATCTGAACAAGAATTTTACAGGTTACTGAAATTGTTTATGCTAATAATGCTGACTGAAAATATGTGACTGAGAAAATGTCCATATTTGGCCCACTTTTTATTTTTGTTCAGCCACAGAGGCATCTTCTGCTCCAGGGCTCTTGACAGTCTTATCAATTCCTATCAAAACTGCTGTTTTATACATATACTTTATTGCTCTCTTTCAATAATGTGATCCTTACTTTTTGGCAATTAATGTTTTATGAGTTATGACTGTTATGACAACACACCACCTAAAAAAAGTGGGTATGCAAGAGTTCATATCTAAGAATATCTCTTTAGCATAAACACTCCTATATTACTGACCCATAAAACAAACAAAAAGCATGATTAATGTAGATGTTTGTTTTTTTCACAGGCTGGAGAGTATGTATCTATTCTTATTGACAATGGGACAGGCTCAGCCCTCACAATTCTCCAAGACAGTCTGTTTTCTGGCATTCTTATTGGACTATGAGGACACAAACAAAACACAAACCAATGACTACAAAGAAGCCCATTTTTACAGTGTTGACAAAATACATATCTTTATTAGGTAAGGTATTCAGGACATATTAGAATAATAATTTCATAAAAGGGAGGTCTCTTTTCAAGCATCTAAAAGAGACTGTAGTATTACCACTGTTGCAAAGGGCAGCAGGATTGCACTGCTATTTCTTTCCAAAATAATAGCAACATTTAAACTCTGTTCATAGAGGTGTACGTATTTTTTCATGTGGTATGTGTATGCATTCCATTCTTAACAGGGCTGAAGTTTTATTTATTTGCATTTGCTTTTTGAAAGGATATTGATATTTGTGTATATTTGCAATAAAATTCTTCCATAACTGCTGACACATGCTCTGGGAATTTATTTCAGGGAATCCAGAGATTTATATGAATAGTAGAGTTCTTGTTACTGCCTGATGAAAGTGTTTCAACATGCATTTGAAGCTTCCTGTTGTATGAGAGATTTTCATGTTTTGCCATTGATAACTTAACCATTTCAAAAAATAGAAAAGTATTAATGGCAGTAATAAAGTAACTACTACCACATTTGCGGGGTAAGTGGGGTGAAAAACTTAGAAGAAAACCCTAAAAGCAACAGCAGCAGCTTATTTAGGTCTTGATTCCACAGAATTCTAGCAAAAGGGACAAATGAAAAATTTAAATTTAAAGCCTTTAAACCTTTTAAATGTTTGTATTATTTGGTAATGCTGGTGAATTTCATTGTGCATGAACGAAGACACAAACACTACATTCAGTGATGATGAATGCAGACAATATGTTCTAGTAGTAGATGGGGATGAGGTCATCATGCTGGAAGCGTGGCGCCTGGTGTTTGGCACTATGCCCTCCAACCACCCCCCACCCCACCTCTCTCTCTCTCTCTCTCTCTCTCTCTCTGACTGCTCTGCTATACCTTCCAGGGAAACATCTAACATAGCATTTGTGGTCAGACTGCAATACCTTACAAGGATGGTTTGCTGTCAAATAATGTGCAGAAAGATAAATGAGCGTATGGTAATGGCATGCTTATTTATCCCTTGATGGGCTTACTGAAAGCAGTGTCTCATTACACACACACACACACAAAGAAACACATGGGCTGGCATACACAAACACACTTAACTTTATCCCAATACATAGTTGGCCAACTTGTTTCCTGTTAATTGCACAAGATGGCAGGCTTTCAGCCAAAAATAAATTTTATATATATATATATATATATATATTTTTTTTTTTAAATTATATTTATTTTTCGAGATAAATAAGTGGCTTTTTTATCTAAGACATTTTGACTCTTTCTACTCCGTGCGGTCCCTCTCAGCTTTCAGCACATTCACTCACCCCCTCAAGAGAAGCATGTCTAAAACTTCTCTCCTCTCACTCAGCACCAACAAAACATTGCCAAAAGCACTAAACACACATTATTAAAAGAGAGACTGTGAGGAATAAGCCTGCATTATAAAGGTGATGAATGACAACCTGAGACTTTTTTTCTCACCTTGTGTCACATGGCCAATTCTTTAATATCTAGAGGTCAACAAGAACAAGAACAACAACAACAACAACAACAACAGCTTAATACATACATATACAAGTCTCTTGGTGAGCAGGGCTGTGTCGGTTTAGAGATGAACTAAGAATGCCTTTTAAATTAATTTTATGAATTTTAAGTGAGGTAGCAAACAGGATGCAGAACTGAAAGTGCAATTAAAAAACGTGGTCATAAAAACTACTTCAAATATTTGTCTTGTTTGAAAGTAAACAAAAGTTTAAAATGAATTAAGGTTCAGAGTATTTATCTCATGCACATCATACTGTAGAAATTCAAACAGATTTAGACAACTGAGATAAAGATATTCAAAATTAACCTCTCAATTTCCATTGAGCCTTTCATTTATTAGCCCTTGGTTTCTTCTATGGCATGAGTTTAATGCTACAACAGTGTCCTCTGTTGGTTAAATAATGCATACTAAGTTTCAAGATTTTTTTTATTCCCGGAATTCCAGCCAGGCCACATCAAAAACGAATAAACAATAAACATCCTTGAAAGTGAATGGCATTAGAAGCCAGGAGGAAATGGTTAAAAGCCTCTTAAAATCACATGCTAGTGGAAAAACAAAACAGTCATGTTGAAGTACTTTCACTGCATAGATCTTGTTGATCCTTATTTGAAATGATGGTTAAGAAAATTTTTCATTGACCTTACAATATGTAAATAGAAATTTCAAGTCCACTTTTGGCAAAAGATCAGTTTGCTCTTGTTGATTAAAGAGCCAAGGAGGTGAATCTTCTAAGTCGGCTCAGCCTTGGTGAAGGAGGACACCGTCTCATGCTGTACTTGGAAGGTAGTTTTGGTGTTTTTGGCATTGGCAGTGGATCCAGTGGTTCAGCCACCTTCACAGTATTCTTACCGTAGAGTTTCTTCTCATAGTCCAGAAGTTGGGTCCAGAATCCTGTATTAAGGCATATGTAGGGTCTGCTGTCTTTAACCCAATTATGAGCCTGCCGCAGAGTCACTCCTTTATACTTCATGAGGTAGGCCATTATTAGAGCAGGTGAGCGACTCATGCCCGCAGCGCAGTGCACTAGGGTTCCTCCAGATCTGTTACCATGGATTCGAGCTGCAACATGGTCAAAATGATCACCAAGACGGGCATTTGGGAGGTCGGACACTGCAACACGTATGCTCTCCACACCTGGGTAGATAGGGCAGGTATGGGATAGGGTCACGTTCACGATCAGAGTAATGCCTTTGCGGGTCATAAGTGCCTGATTCAAAGGAGCATCAGCCCCACTCAGGAAGAGAGTTGGTGTTATCTGTGATATTGACATATGGCTGCATGGAAAGAAATAACATAATTAAAAATATTTTTTTTAAAAATAAAAAACAACAACTATGCACTAAACAAGTTTAGAATACGTTTGCTATTTCTACAAAGCTATTTACAAAGCTATTTCTATTATACTTTATTATTATTTTGGGTCTATAGTTCTTATTACATAAAATGAATGTATAGGTAGCTGTAATTGTTCTCAGAACATAGGCCACAAAAATCACAAATGCGTACAGGTCAATGAAAATCTAAGGAAAAGGAAAGTAAAAATCTGCTGTCATTATTATAATTTTTTTTTTTTTAATTTGTTTTCCATTTTTTCCATTTTTTTTTTTTTAAAATCAAGTTTAAAACACATGTGCCAAGTTCTTAGAAATGTATTCATGTTAAATGGATATGGTTCTGGAATATATTTGTACCATTTTCAAGGAAATTTCAAAGAAAAAATGTTTAAAAAATGTTTTAATAACAGATCTTCATCAAGCATGAAACAACAGGCAACAATAACAATACCACATCTTTGTATACAAAGTACAAAGATGCTCATCATGTAAGATGCATATTAAAGTATGTATGAATGTATTTATGAATAAACTAATAGATTAAAAAATAATGAGAATCACATCATTGACCTATACACATTATTTTAGAACTGCAGAGGGGGGGAAAACACAGAACACACAAACCAGCAAAACCAGTAACCCACAAAGCTGCAGGCAGATTTCTAAGCTAACAGAGTCATGTGTACTAAGCTAAATAAACACATGAGCAGTGTTTTTCAGTTTCATGAACTTTCCACTACAATGTGGAACAATGCATCTCACATGCATAAAGTTTATGAATACACTGTCATACAATTCTCCAAACTGCTTGTCCTCTTTAAGTTCCTGGGGGCTGAAGCCTATCCCAGCATCTGAGGCCACAAAAATTATTCTTACACTTACACCATTCTAATATAGCCTATTTAAATATATATCTGACCTGTCTTTACATTTTACTGCATTGTTCCTAGTGTTTTAAGGCTTTCAGCAACTGACCTGGTCCCTTGGTGTGGTCTCTTTTACATTTGAGCTCTACACTAGAGTGCTATGGATCCCCTGTTGGCAAGTTCAAACCCTAAAAAGGCTTTGAAGACAGCTGGCCAATGAAGAGAGAGATTAATTTTAAACTCCTCTGCCTGTGGGGCATTAGCTTCATATCTTTATGACAGACACATGAAGACAGACAGACACCTGTCTGTTTATGAAACCAAACGATTCAAAATTGAACTTTTATCAACTTTTGATGACAAAGTTTGAAAATGTAGAACAAAGTCATTATGTAAATGTTCAAATAACACATTCCATGAAAAACAATTTTATTAGGCTTTAGAGAAGAAGAGAAAAAAAAGAATATATATATATATATATAGGAAAATGGTAAGACAATTCAATGCTGTGCACATGTAAGTGAAATACAAAAGAAGCTAATTCTAAATCGTTTCTCAGGCCCTGTCCCAAATGGCACACTTCATGTGCACTTTCGGTCTTGAGGACAAGACTGCGTGCGCCTGTCCGTTAAGTCCATGAGACCGTAAAGTGTCCCATTCGTCATTCAGAAGGGTGCTCGCGAGCGCCCCCTTTGAGGCCGCTATGCGCTCTCCATGGGTTAAGGCCAAAGTATACTTCACTTTTTACGCGTACGCGAGGAACAGTTTACAGTACGCGTGACGCGATTACGTCATCAGAACAGTACGCGCGTATACGCGCACCACCCGATTTTTGTAACCATGCATACTTTGTAAGCTCAGGTCGCACATGCGCACTGAAGTTATTTTCCAGTAATCATGTTTTCCCACATGGTGGCAACACTGTCCCAGGCCGTTGTTTCACAGTAGAAAACGAAGAGACGGACAACGCCAACAAAATAGCGGAGACTGCAACAGACGCTCACACTGACCAGCGCTTGTGAGCGAGAGGGTATGAGACAGCTCAGCTTTGGTTTAAAAGAGTTCAAAAATATTTGTTATCAGTCATGACTTAACGGAGAAAAATAGAGCAGACACTGAACATGAATGAAGCTTTCTAGTGTGCATGTGTCGACCGCCTGCGTTCGCGTACAACTTCAAATGGAGTATACTTTGAAAGGCTACGCGTTCGACTGTACGCATACGCTAGCATACGCGTACAAAAACGAAATATACCTAGGCCTTTATGGCGCTACTGGGCACATCAATACAGCGTAATTTTTGTCACACTGTACAACAATAATTACTATTTTTTTCATTATTGTAAGGGGTAGGTTCAGGGTTGGGGTAGGTGTAGACGTTAATAAAACAGAATCGAATAGGTAGAAAATTAAATTTCATTGTTTGTTTCCGGTCGGAGCTGTATCCCTTCTAGCCACAACCCCCTCGATGCGCACTTCTGGGCTGTGTTCCAGTTCATTTTTTTATGCCCTTCACTCGCTAACTTCCCTCCGTCTGGTTTACTCAGATGTACGTCATTGATTGCATGAGTGCCCACTTCTGGCGGAACCCTTGGAATGGGCTGAACTGGAACGTCCTAAGCCCTTGATCACTTAGAACCCTCTATGGAGTTGGTTTATTGTTTACATTTTTTCCCTTACGAATTTGTTTGGTGCAGCATTCTATGTATATAGCCATTGTCCCAATAGGGCGCGGCCATATTGTACTGATTTGGGACCGGAGTCTGCACAGTAGAGAGCGAAGTGGAGCCGCGTCCCGCCCACACTCCCGCTGAGTCGATCGCAACACGCCCCTGACTCTTTTTTAAATTAGCCTGACTGCTCCAATTTTTGTCTGCTGACTGCCGTATAAGAAGCTTGTGTTAAAATAAATTAAATGCAACTCCAATCTCTTCCTAAAGATCCCGAAAAAGTCCGTTGGCGCCTTCACTCAGAGAAGCTGTCAGTCATGACGTCACACTCCCGTTTTTATAGCATCACATAACTAACTAAAACCAAACTTATTTAAAAAACTTACATCAGGGTGATAAAATCTACATCAAATGACAAAATATTTGAAGTGAAATTTAATTATTTAGTTTGTCTCACGTCCCATTAGATTACATGGAGGGCGGGGCTTATGATACTGGGACCAGCCACATGGGGGGCGATCGAAACACGATGGCTTCACTTTTGAGGACTAGTGCAGCACACTTGATGTATATAGGTATGCTTGGGCTGTTATTAATGTAAAAAAAAAAAAAAAAAATATTATCCACCTTATTTTTACCTTTATAGCGGGCGCGGCCATTTGTAAATTTAATGTGTCTGGCTTTCGGTGTCATCCGCTTCCAGCTATTTTTAGCTGTACAAAACCGCTTGTTTTGCTGCTTGATATTGCAAATTGGCGAGTCTTACCATATTATTTTAATGTATTATCTTATGAACACACTGTTTTATAGTGCAAGCAATTTTACCGTTTACTGCACTTTGTTATTCTTCTCGTTATTTCTTTACGGCGGTTTATGAACCGGAAGTCTCGCACATTCACAGATAACGGCTTACTTCCGCGTTGAAGAATGAGGTGAATAGAGTTGTTTGGGGTGGGGATAAATTAAACGCGATCTGCGATGACGTCATAATCGTGTTGCATTGTGGTCTGTGGAGCAGCCTGAAGTGTGCATATGAAGCCGACTTGCTTCCTCGGTCAAAGTAGAGGGGTCGAGGGTCTGTCCATATAAACTTCCCTTATCCACTTCACGAAGTGGAACGCACTTCAAAATGGCAGCGGGGATTCCCCCGAGAGCAAGCGCTCAGGGAAGTTCGTGAGTGCGTGTCTAAAAGTGGAGTGGAACAGAGCCCCACTAAGCCCGCAAGCTATGCAGCCGACTTCTACCCTGCAGTTAAGCGGCATTACGTCACGAAAGTGCGGACTCTGAGGAAGACCATGAGGGTTTAGGGTGCCATATGGGACAGGGCCTAAAGGGCTTCACCCAAAAATGAAAATTAGTCCAAGATTTACTCAACCTCAAGGCATCCTAGGCAAGTCTGACAATCCTCTCTCAGACGAACACATTCGGAGTTATATTCGACATTGTTCTGTCTGTTCCAATCTGCATAATTGCAGTGAATAGTGCCCCTGTTTCTGAATCCGAAAAAAAGTATCCATCCATCATAAAACTACTCCACACGGCTCTGGGGGGTTAATAAAGGCATTCTGAAGCGAAATACATTAGTTTGAGAAAAAATGTTGATTCTTAAAAGTTTATAAACTGTTATGTGCAGCTTCCGGTCTCTCAAAATCCAGGAAAATGTAGTCATGGAAGACGTGATTAATAATGTAAAGTTTTCCTGAATTTTGAGCATGAATCACTATTGAATTCTTGTTACAAACTAAAAAGATTTATGCACCAAAACAAGACTACATAGGAGAAAAGGGAGTGTGATGTAAACATCGTTGTTGAATCTGCTGTATAAAAATATGACATAATAAAGCTATACTAAGATCATATGTGACCCTGGACCACAAAACCAGTCTTAAGTCACTGGGGTATATTTGTAGCAATAGCCAAAAATACATTGTATGGGTCAAAATTATCGATTTTTCTTTTATGCCAAAAATCATTAGGATATTAAGTAAAGATCATGTTCCATGAATATATTTAGTAAATTTCTTACAATAAATGTATCAAAACTTCATTTTTGATTAGTAATATGCATTGCTAAGAACTTCATTTGGACAACTTTAAAGGTGATTTTCTCAATATTTAGATTTTTTTGCACCCTCAGATTCCAGATTTTCAAATAGTTGTATCTCGGCCAAATAAAACTGACACTTAAGACTGGTTTTGTGGTCCAGGGTCACATATGTAAAACAACAACAACAACATATTTCTAAACTTGATTCTGGCAATTGCCTCATGATATTTCCATTCAAATATTTTGGGATTTCTATGTTGTTGTTGTTTTTAAAGAAATGTATGCTTTGTTTGACTGGGATGCATTAAATTAATAAAAAATGACAGTAAATACATTTATGTTACACAAGATTTTTATTTCAAATAAATGCTGTTTTTCCTGAACTTTCAATTCATCAAGGAATCCTGTCACTGTGTAATGGTTTCCACACTTCATTAAGCACAACAATTTTAAACTGTGATAATAATCAGAAATGTTTCTTGAGCAGCAAATCAGCATACTGAAATGAATTCTGAAAGATCATATTAGACTGAAGAGAAAAAAAATCGAAATCTGACATCACAGAGAAAAATCTTAGAACAGTAATCAGAATCAGATAGAGCTTTATTGCCAAGTGTTTACAAACACAAGAAATTTGTCTTGGTAACAGGAGCTACCAGTGCAGACATACTGTACATATATTTTGACATACATATAATAAAATTAAATGTTATATATATATTATATATTATATATATATATATATAAGGAATAATTGACTCCGGACCGTTGTGTTGAGGTGTGGCAACCATAGTATAAGCGGAATAATTGACTCCGGACCGTTGAATTATTAGAAAAATAATGCACACCCGAAAAAGGGTGATATGCCAATGACGCTAAGCCGGAGGGCTGCTATAACTCGGATGATATATTTCAGATGATATATTTCAAGGGATTCGTCCGGTTTTTGTACTTAAATCGCTATTGTGAGTATTTCTTCTGCATCTCATCCATCGCTTCCCTTGCTAATTCCAAAACGTCATTTCAGACCTAGTAACTGAGGCTTGAGCCGTTGATAACAGACAAATGCAGCTAATAACTAAGTTAAGAGGGAAAGCGAGAGAGAGAGATTGAGCGTGCGTGAATTAGCCTATTGACGCCGGTTTCACACCGCACGCGTAAGCAGGGCGTAAGCGGCGCAGAAGCGGTGCGTATGCAGAGCAGGAGCAGCGCGCGCCCATTGTGCTTTCATACTGGCAGCGTTTGTCGCGCGCAGCTGAAGCGCGGCTTGTACTGCATGCAATACAGACGAGTATCGTCATTTCTGTCATATTTTCCAGCGTTCTCCTCCGAACATTGTGTGTCATGTGCTTTGATGTATGTGATATGGTCAGCATACTCTGTGATGCGACCGTGTCCCCCTCCCCTCTGTCCCACACACATACAGTATGTAAATAACATATATTATATATAGGTAGTTTACACGATAAACTTGAGCCAAGTTAAGATGTGTATACAAAAAAATTGCCGACCCTGTCTGGAAAAATTATGTCTGACTCTTCTCACATTTTGTATGAGGAATAATTTTTGCCATAGCAGAAGACGAGTTGCATATTGAATTGGCTATGTTACGTAAATCTCTTGTGTATCAGTCTGTAAAATTAATAAATCAGAATCGGGGGTTCAAATTGGCCTCTGGGCTCTGGAAAATAAGGAGTTACTATATTCTAATGCACTGTAGACGTGTGTTTACGTATACTGTTGTTGTTCTTGTTCTTGTTTTGTATTAAGATGCGTATATTGTATTGTTTGTTTAGTAATATTGACGTGAATTAATGTGAGACATGCTGTGAGATCCAAGAAAAATTTTGGAAAGAATTCCAAAAATAAAGTGTTATTGGATTGAATAATTGAATTGAAAAACTAATATTAAAGCTAACAAATGCCTCTAGTTTTAATAATTTAACAGACCTTTGAAGTTTGGGCAATAACTCGTGGAAGTGATGTGTTTTCGTGCATTTTATTTTTTTATATGGTGATTGTGAAACACGAAACACATTACTTACATGATTTTATGGTGAAATTTATTATTTTTAATGTTAATCGGGTCAGTTTTTGATTGGCTGAAAATGCACTGTGACTTTAATTCAGCGAAGGGCAAGAAAGCAAAATAGACTCGGCGCCGAAACACTCGCGGCACTGCCGCTTCTGCTCTGCTACGCGCTTCCTCTGCGTGCGGTGTGAATGCTCTAATCTGTTAACATGGGCGCCGAAAAAGGCGTGCAGTGTATGAAACCGGCTGAGTCTGTCTCTCATCAATGTTCGGCAGCAGCGTCCCTACTAGTGAAACTTAAAGTTCATTTTCCTCACGAACAGTGAAAGAGTTATCTTTGGCTTCATTTTGTGAGAAATGTCATGTAATTTTTAAGTTTCTAAACTATTTACTGACAAAGTCGCTGTGAGCAGCCAACAACATCAGCGCGTATGTTTTCATGTGTGTAAACTAGACCTTTTGAAATAACTGAAATCATTTGGCGAAGTGATACGGAACTGTAATGCGGTCGAGTGCTGCCTGGAACTACACTGTAAAAAATAACTAGTTGATTCAACTTAAAATAATTTGTAACCTGGCTGCCTTAAAATGTTGTGTTAAATAAGTTAAAAAACTTTTGTTGTTTAAACATATGTTGGAGTTCCTTAAACCTATAATTAATAGTTGGGTTAACAAAGGTGAAGCTTAATCAACTTTATACTTTGTCTAACCAACAAGTTTTTAGTTACCCAAGAAGTTGTGCTAACCTAAATCCAAGTTGAAACAACATAAAATTTGTGAGACCAACAAACGTTTAGTTGTTTAAACTAAGCATTTTGTTGAACAAATTTATAATTATAAGTTGTGGAAACTAAATAAAAATTGGCTAAACTAAGCACTTGTTGAGTTAACATTTTTTTTAAGGCAGCCAGGTTACTTTTTCAAGAATAGTTCATCTTACTTGTAATGTTAAGTTAATTCAACTGGCTGAACTATGTAATTTGCCCACACAACAAGTTTCTATTTTCTAGCAATACTTGAGAAAAATGGCTCATGGACATTAAAGAACATGCAGAATGCTATTTTATTTGATTTCAAAATTGACAGTATCCTACTTAGCATTATTGTGTTTAGTATTAAAACACCCTATCTTTAAATAAACAGATGAACATTGACATTTAATTTCTTTGAAACAATTGCAGTAAATATTTACATTTGTTTCACTAATGCACATTTAATCAAAAGAACAGATGAGGAATTCAATATAAGTCAGAGGTCAGAGCATGCATCAAAGTGCATTCAAAATTTTAAAAAGATGCCATGTGTGTTGAACTAAGTACAAAAACCAACCAAAAAGCCCAAAGCTACTTCAAAAAAAAAAAAAAGAAAGAAAAAAGCAGCCTACTTTTTGCAGAGTAGCATGTTTCGTAGCCCGTAAACACACGAAGAACAGCTGCTCCCACCAATGTTCTTGCAAAGTTTTGAGAACATCGAAACTGTACTGTGTTTTGTTAATGATGTAAAGAAGACCCATCAGGAGCACAAATGCTTTCAGGACGTCACAGACATCGGTGAGGACAAGACGCTCTTCCAAAATGATAGCAACGTCAATGGTTTCTTTTGGAAGCACTTCCCATTGCTCCTCCTGTGTCACAATCAAGATGCCCATGTCATCTTAATTCATGAGATGGCTGAAAACCCCCCAAAAAAGAATAAATTCTTTACATACAATTATAACAATTTAATCAATATAGAATACTACTGTACATTACTTCAACTACAGTAATACATTCTGTTAAAAATATTTAATAACAACAAGCAGCAATAAAGAGGCCAAGTAAAAAATAAAAAAAAAAATAAAAAAAGGCGCAAATTACATGAGCATGGCTAGGCGTATCAGACCAACTGCAACAAGTACTGCTGTTTCAAGAATACAAGGGTGCTTTAACACTAGCACTTTTGGTGTGCACCGGGTTCGGTTGATGTCAGAGTTTGGTTCATTTGGACAATGTAAACTCTCAGTTCTTCTACTGTGTATCTGACATTGTAGCTATTAGGGATGTGTGAGACTAGTCGACAAAAATTCTAATGCAGTTAGTCAATGCTGAAAACATTCTTGCATGTATTGCTTCATAGTTTTACGAAGACTATATTCAATTTACTGTCACTTTAATGTTCCATTTTACATACAACATTATTAGTAAATAAATATTTACTTATATCATCAGTCTTGGCCACGTGTTCACGAGAGTATCATGACGCATGTGTGGTGCTGCTGACGCAGGCATTCTGACGTAGAGCATCCATGTGCTGCGCTTTGTTTACGAGCGGAGGAACACACATGCGACGTGGTACTCTCGTGAACATGCATCGCAGACTAACACGGAAAAGAAGAAATTGTTGAATAAAGTCATTATTTTTGCTTTCTTTGCACACAAAAATATTCTTGTAGCTTCATAAAATTACGGTTGAACCACTGATGTCACATGGACTATTTTAACGATATCTTTACTCCCTTTACCTTTAAGATCTTGAAGGTCTTATGGGTTTGGAACAACATGAGGACGAGTAATTAAAGATAATTTTTATTTTATACTATCACTTTGTAACAGTTCCCCGCAAAGCGTGGGAACTCACAAATTAAACAAGGGGAGAACGAACGAGTGTACCAAGGAAAAAATCACAAAACAAGTCCAATATCCAAACCAAGTGTATTATACATATGTTAACAGTAAATACTCCCAGATAAACCACAAAAAATTCTCTCAGTGCGTGTGTGCGTGTAATGTCTCTTAAAGTCCCAGCCGGATATAATGTCCAAAAAAGGAGAAAAAGAGTTCGGATCGGTCTCACCAGTATTGTCTTATATTCCAGGAGCGCAAATCCACCCAGCGCTGGCGTTCAGATGTCCTTCAAGGCAAGTATTCCATAAACGGCACAAAATTGGAAAAAACCCAAAAAATATATATACTCCACAAGAAGTTGATCCAATAGTCCAAAGGAAGAAAAAAACAGCCAATGCGTTGGGTAGTACTCTTAATCCAGTCTAAGGGAACGAGTAAGAGAGTAGAGAGCGACGCCCCTCTCGAACGCCAGAAAAACCCGCGTCATAAAAAGAACGCAGCACATAGTCCAAACTTCCCGCCAGGATGACGACACATCACGTGCCGACGGGGCGCGAGCTGAATCTCGCGATAACTGATCGGAGTCAAACACAGCAATAACAAGGGAAACGATACATAGGGGAAAGCAATATAGATATAATTAACAGCCCCGTCCTTATTGGAACCTGCTACTATAAATAAACTTCCCTTTATGTGGCCGCGCTACAACTTTAACTGTGAAATAACTTTTAAACATGAATCCCCTATAAAATTACATTTCAATTACTGTGTGTTTGTTCAGTGTGTTTAAAAGGTTTCCTGCCACTGATGCATGGAAGTAGTTAAAACATGCAGAAACAATTTTAACCTGCAAAATGCACAAACAACACACGTGTTGTGTATTTAGTAGAAATACACAACACAACACTGAATGCTTGTAAATACAAATATATATATATAAGGAGAGAGAGAGAGAGAATAGAAATACAGAATATAAAAATTCAGAAAAAAACTCAATGAAATTTAATGTAAAATGACATTAAAATTGAAATTTTATGAATCACCAAGTACCAAAATTTCAGCTAAAAATTTTCTACTGAAGGAAAAAAAAAAAAACCAATTTTTTTTGCAAATTTTAATTTTAGGGTGAACTATCCATTTAACACTATTTTGGCTTTATTTTAGTATTGTGACATTGTGTATCATGACATACAGTAAGTGCTGTGTACTATATTGAAAACTTACGTGTTACAACCGCAGATAACCATTTCTTCTTCTATTACCAGAACCACATCACTGTAGATTGATAGTGCTCATTTTGGTCATCCACAACTATAATGCCAACAGACATGTCCTTGATGAATTCCTCTTGAGAACCTGTGCTTTAATGAAAACAAAGGGAAGCATTAAAATATGCCTTACAATATTAACAGTCACAGACTTCAATAAATATGTGCACTTATAAAGTTAAAAAAATTGACTTAATACAATTTGTCCAAGCTCTACAATGCAAGTCATTCCTGTCTGCATAGCACTTTGATGGAAACAACAGAAGGACTTGCTGAGGTCCATCCACATGAATTCTGTGCTGATCTTCAGTGATTCCAGAATACCATACACATGGAAAATACAGAAACATGTTAAAACAACACTATAAATAAAAATAAATAAATCTTGACAGAGAAAGTCAAATGTCACTGCAAGTTTACGTTTCAATTGCCAAAACCATATTTTACAATCCAGAAAAGGCTTTTAAATTACATAACACAGGAAATTAGAACAAAACAACAACAAAAAAGCTAATTTTACACATTTGTGACAATCCTTATGCAAGGCTGTTTATACAAGATATACGCCATTATTGCTTTTCAAACCTTTAATTTTTTTAACTGACCTTATATTCACGCAGCGTTGCGATGAGTTCCGGCGAGGCACTTCAATAACTGAGAGAAGAGTTTGTGCCGTTAGAACCTCATCTGAACCAAGATTATGACAGATATATCAATTGCACGCTCTCCAAACGAACTCTGAGAGAGGTGCTCATTCGTTTCACTTACAACGTGCAGAAAAATGACAGTTCGAGCAGTAATCTTGTTTTTTCCCCTAATTTTAATCGTTCATAAATTCTTTTTTTTTTTAAATTCCCGCCGTTCTACGTCCACACAGTTGTTCGTCGCGCTCCGTCTCGTGCTCTCTTTGAACGGTCTCTAATGCAGCACAGGGATCAAATAATACATACCAAACAGTATATTCTCCAGATAAGTTCAGCTCAGTGCCGCATGGGAGAATATTTAGTATAATATTTATATGGAAAATACTGTGGAACCGCGTGTATTTTGAGGCTTAAGAGTGCCGCGAAACTAACACTGGCATACATTTAACTACAAAATACGACGCTTTAAACCATACTTGTACTCTTCTTAGACAACATACGTAATTGTACACGTTAAACCAATAAATACAAATATACTTACCAAATGTGTTGGTTTGAGAACATTTTCAAGCTCTGTGGAGAAGCTCACCAAGATGGCTGACGAACGTCTTCTTTCTGCAAGTCTTCACGAGATCTCGCGATAAGTGACGTTAAGAACGTGATATCGTTATTAAATTGATTCAACAAATTTTTTTAAGTTGAGCGGACAAATTGCTAGTTGTCAACTTAAGAACTAGTTGAGACAGTGAAAACTTAAAATATTAAGTTGAATGAACAAATTTATATACTGCAAGTTGAGACAACTTAAAAAAGTTAATTGAAACAACTAAAGTGTGAAATCATTTTTTACAGTGTACGTTCGCCGTGCGTTTCCCTGAAAATAATTGCACACCTTAAAGTTCGTCAGCCAATCAGATTCAAGCATTCAACGGCCCCCTAGTATATATAACATTTATATATCAAAATCATATATATATATATATATATATATATATATATATATCAAAACAAGCACAAGCACACTTTTGAACATTTGTTAATACAATCATTTTGTTAACATCAAATTATTTGCATATTCTATTCCATAAAATGCTGTGTGAAGTATTTGTTTTCTCATTTATAGTGTACCAAATGTAGGCTACTTTATGCACTTTTGTCCATACATTTTTTAATGCAAAATTTTGCTTATGTATTATAGGAACATTTCCATCCATGTGTCTTGGATTCCTGTTAATTTTTGTAAATATAACTCAAACAGTTTGAACAATCACACCAGGACAGATTAAAAATGATTAGTCCACAGATACAAGTTTATTTCACTTGTTGCACTCAAAAGATAACAACTAATAGCAGACAGTTTTAAACCACTGCAAGCTACAGCACAACAAACTGAAATCACTTACAACTAGCTGAAGTTTGCTGTGCTTTATCCTAACATTAAATGTCTGCAATCATTCAGGGACGGCTGCACAAAACATGCAAACTAATATAAACTGTTACAAAATGAACAAATGTTGTTTAGGCATACGTTTGCACAACGCTGAAAATATAATTACCTTTTTTTGGATATATTCCATTAAACCTGCTGAGCTACAACAAAATCGCTTTGGATACGAGCAGCTTGAACGGAAATTCTCAGTTCCACGAACATGTCCGGGAAACTCATGAATATTCATGTATGCTCCGCCCACTGAAACCGAAAATCTCGGAAATCGAAAATCTCGTAACACTGGTCTCCACAAGAACACAAATCCGTTCTTTGCGTTCTTGTAATTAAGAAACAGCCAAGGCATTTTATTTGGAAAAATAAACATCATTATTTGAATAAAAAAATATTTTGTAATCCACTTAACCAAGGTGGGCTAAATGTACTTGATTTTGAAACATCTAACACTATTTTAAAAATTAAGTGGATGCAAAATTATTTCCATTCAAAAGATAAGCTATGGAATTACATCCCTAATATTATTTTTGAAAAAGTAGGTGGTATTTAATTTCTTCTTAATTGTAATTTTAATATTAGCAAGCTTCCCATAAAACTTTCCAAGTTTCACAAACAGGCATTGTTATCATGGATGATTACATACAAACACAATTTTTCCCCTCACAAATGCTTAATTTGGAATAATAAATACATTATACACCAAAATAAATCTTTTTTTAAAATATTTTGTTGGTTTCACAACTTCTGAATCGTTAGAAGAATGGCATCTACGCTAATATTAGTCTGTTTCTTTCTTATTCCGAGGTCACCGTAGCCACCCAGATCCAGACTGTATCCAGATCAGATGGTCACGGCCACCACCCGGATCCAGTCCGTATCCAGATCAGATGGTGGATCAGCACCTAGAGATTACCGCTACAGCCCTGAACGTCAGCGGAGACCAGGACAACTAGATGAGCCCCAGAGACTGATCCCCAGTGAAGACCCTGTCTCCTAGATGGCCATCGGGACAAGACCACAGGAACCAGATGAGTCCTTTGCACAATCTGACTCTGCTGCAGCCTAGATTTAAACTGCTGGTTTTGTCTGGCCAGAGGAGAATGACACTATTTCGACACACTATTTCCCTGTCTAAATACTGTAAAGCTGATATAAAGCCACCCAGCTTTATATCAAGCTGATGTAAAGCTGCTTTGATACAATTTGCATTGTTAAAAGCGCTATACAAATAATAGTGACTTGACTTGACTTGAATAGTAATGGTCATGTGCTTACCTATACAGAGTTTTTAGAAAAATTTTCATTTTATATACCTTTTAAGGAGTATATGATGGTAATTAATGCAATTCCTTCAGAACTTATTAGGAAATGATAAAAAAACAAATTTAGATTTCAGTCTTAAACTGGAAGGTATATATAAAAGAACAAATATGTAATAATAATGATCTTAGAACGATTTGACAAATTTCCAGTGTTCCTTTAGCCATTGGTTTTTGGAGATCAAAATTTCAAGATGTCAACTGGAAAGAGACCTTTAAGATCTCCAGATGTTTTTGTATCACAAATAAAATTAGAGAAGTATCATACAAGATTGTTCATCGTATTTATCATGTAAAACAGGTAATTGCAAAGTTTTGTAAAGACGTTGTCTTGAAGTGTGGTTTCTGTAAAGAGAAAAATGAGAGTATTGTCCTTTTATTTTATGATTGTATTTATACAAAAATATTTTGGTGTGATTTTTTATTTTTATTTTTTGGTTAAATAAAATACTAATATTGAATTGCAACTCAAAGAAAAGGATGTTTTATTTATTTATTTTTAGTATACTGTTGACTTCAAAATACAGTCATGGTCAGAATTATTAGCACCCTTGGTAAATATGATCAAAGAAGGCTGTGAAAATTAATCTGCATTGTTAACCCTTTTGATCTTTTATTTAAAAAATTCACAAAAATCTAACCTTTCATTGGATAATAAGAATTTAAAATGGGGGGAAATATCATTATGAAATAAATGTTCTTCTTCACTATTATTACTGTCATAATTAACGGCACCCTTTTATTCAATACTTTTTGGAAACCTCCATTGCCAGTTTAACAGCCTAAATGTTCTCCTGTAATGCCTGATGAGGTTAGAGAACACCTGATAAGAGATCAGAGACATTCCTTCATCCGGAATCTCTCCAGATCCTTCAGATTCACAGCTCCATGTTGGTGCTTCTCCTCTTCAGTTCACCTCACTCATTTTCTACAGGGTTCAGGTCAGAGGACTGGAATGGCCAGAGCAGGAGCTTGGTTTTGTGTTGTTTTTGAGGTTTGTGTTTGAATTATTGTCCGGTTGGAAGATCTAAACATGGCCCATTATATGATTTCTAACAGTCAGTCACTTGTTGATTTTTTATCTGTTGGTATTTGATAGAATCCATGATGCCATGTATCTAAACAAGATGTCCAGGACCTCCATCAGAAATATAGGCCCACAACATTAAAAATACAGCAGTATATTTCATTGTACACATGGGGAACTTTTTTATCCCTGTGTGCACCAAACCCATCTTAAGTGTTTGCGGCTAAAAAGCTCATTTTTTAGTTTCATCTGACCATAAAAGCCTATCCCATTTGAAGTTCCAGTCGTGTCTGACAACTGAATATGCTGGAGATTGTTGTTGGATGAGTGAGGAGATTTTTTCTTGAAACTCTCCCAAACAACATGTGGTGATGTAGGGGCTGTTTGACAATTTTTTTTAAGGTTTTCTGTCTCCGAAACTCAACCTTTCTCTACAATTCTCCAGCTGTGGTCCTTGAAGAGTCTTTGGTCACTCAAATTCTCCTCCTCACCATGCATTAGGACGATATAGACACATGTCCTCTTCCAGGCAGATTCATAACATTTTCTGTTGATTGGAAATGCTTAATTATTGCCCTGGTGGTGGAAATGGGAATTTTCACTGCTCTAGCTCTTTTCTTAAAGCCACTTCACTAATTTGTGAAGCTCAATCATCTTTTGCTGTACATCAGAAATATATTCTTTGGTTTTTCTCATTGTGATGGATGATTAAGGGAATTTGGACTTTGTTTTCCCTCCTATTTATATTTCTGTGAAACAGGAAGCTATGGCTGGATAATTTCATGTTCCTAATCCCCCTGGAGTACTCAAAATTGTAAATATGAATGGAAATATACTTCAGAGATATTTTACTCTTAAGAATTTCTAGGGGTACCAATAATTGTGTTCAATGTGTATTTGAGAAAAACATTTATTTCATAATGAGATTTTCCCCCATTTTCAATTGTTTTAGTTCAATGAAAGGTTAGATTTTTTTTTTAATAAAAGATCAAAAGGATTAATAATGCAGGTTTATTTTCAGAGCCTTCTTTGATCATATTTACCAAGGGTGCCAATAATTCTGACCAAGACTGAATGGTATATTGTGAATTTACTCATTATATATGGAAAATTCTTTATTCACAAATGTAAATGGGCAGTGAAAAAAAATACATAAACTAAGCATTTTACTCACTACCTTTATACGTTAAAAGAAACAAGAAATAACAAACCAAAAAAAACTGCAAATTACTTTGAAGTCTTAAATCTATTTTTTTTAATAAAATATAATAAAATTGAATAAAATTTGTAATTATTTGTACTTGTTTACTACCGTGACTTTCTTATTGCTTTTCCTAATTGTCTTTATAGTATTTGTTTTGTTTTAATTTAAATGTTATTGCTCTTGTATGTTCTTTGTTCTAAAATTTGCAATAAATAATAAATAAATAAACAAACAGCTAAGGTGTCGTCCTTATACATTGTGCTATGTGGGTGAATACATGTATATACACAAAGATGTACTTCCGTCGCGTACAGCAACGTCACTGTGAATCATTGTCATCGCAATGCCACATCTTCCTGTTTTCGATCCACACACATTCTTAAATGAATAATGGCTGAATTAAACCGACAGCTCCAGGAATATTTGGCTCAGTCTAAAAGCGGCGCGAAGACGATATCACAGTCCAATTCCCACACTGCAATAGACATCGATGAACCCACTTCGGTGCCGGGGAGCTGGTTCGGCTGGTGGTCGAGTCCGTTCTCTGGAACCAGTAGCCGTGGAGCGTCATCAGGCCAAATATCGAGCACCGGCTTCTCGTGGCCGTGGTCATCAGAACCTGACCCGTGTTTGCCGGGCATGAGTCGATCCCAGCGACTGATCGCGTTCGGAACGTGTACTTTCTTCTCTGCTCTGTGCTTTGGACTGTCGGCACTTTACGCTCCTTTACTCCTACTGAAGGCGCGTAAGTTCGCTCTGCTGTGGTCGCTTGGATCCGTGTTCGCGCTCCTCGGGGTGGCGATCCTCCGCGGACCCAGTAAACTCATTGCAACTCCCACACCGGGAGCCGCGGTGTACCTGTGCTCTCTGGTGGGCACTCTGTATGCGGCGCTGAACCTTCACAGCACGCTGCTCACAGCTCTTGGAGCCTGTCTTCAGATCGCTGCTATTGTGGGTTACATCGTGGCTTTGTTGCCGGGTGGGAGTGCCGGGATGAGGTTTGTGGGTGGCATGGCAGCGTCTGCTATTAAAAGAACTGTGACCGGTAAGGCCATGCCTATATGATCAGGCATTTCACGGACTGGGCAACAGACAATTTTTTTTTTTTTTTTTTTTTTTTTTTTGAGTGATTGGTCTGGTACTGCCATGTTTGATTGTGAAACTCTGGCTGTAGCCTATACTGAGTTCAGCGTGAACAGCATTCTGTGGAGGGGAAGATCTAAATGTTTTGTGTCTTGCACTGTGACAGGGACCATATGTATGACCAAGACATCAAATACTACTTACCTTTTAATGTTTCTGAACTGCTCTTGAAACAAACTTTTTGTAAATATACTTAATAAACAGCTTACTTTGTGTTCTCTTCTTCAAGCCTTGTGGTCTGAATAAAGAGAAGCCATTTATTTAAGGACAGATCACTTCTGCATCATATATGGTGGTCATAAATGTATAGCATCTCTATCCTGATCTTTGAGTGTCTCCCATGACACGCAGAAGACTATAGGTTCTGGAGCATTTACTAATATGCTGACGAGTTAAATCAGGCATGTTAAATAAGAGAGACATACAAAGTGTGCAGTGCTGCGGTATTCCTAGACCAGAGCAAAAGTGTAAACACATTCTCAGTAGTTCTGTCAAATCCAGTCATTTCAATAGGAATTCACATAATCGGAAGGTTTGCGTAGGGGCAAAAATTTTCCTAGCACCCATTTTGTATTGACTAGCAGTAAAGCTACTTGTTTTAAAAGTGACTTCTGTGTGAGCAGTGCTTAATTCATTGCGACACAATTGACAGAGCTTTTGGCATGAAACACTGCAAAACAACATAAAACTAACACATACCTTCTATTTGAGTTTCCATGATGCTTTGACAGATAGAATGCTTATTGTTTTGTGAAAATGCATTTTCGGTGTTGGCAGAGCTACCCCATGCCATAATGCAGAAATAGAAACCAAAAACTAATGCCATTTGCCATGGTTGGCTAAGATAAAAATCACAGAAGAGATAGCTTTAGAGATTGTCACTTTTTGTAAAATCTGGTCAAGACAAATGTTTAAAGCAGGGCTGCTGTGTTCTCCCGGTGATCTACCTTCCTGCCAAGCTTAGATCCAAATCTAAACAGCACTCTTGAATCAATCAAGGTAGGAAATTAAAAATTTGTGTTATTACAGGGCTGGAACTAAAGGGCAGTCACAACTGACTTTTCACTCCACTGACCAGTCCCATACACATGCAGTTGTGGGAGACTGGAAATGTGAGTTAACATAGTATATTGAGTTCCACTGCTTATAAAAATGTGAACTGCCTGTGAATTCACAATGAGAAGATGTGAGCAATAGGGAATCTCAGGCTAGTGTGACCACACTTCTAAAGGAATGCAGAAAATAAAGGTAGATCTCCAGAATAAGGACACTGCTGCCTTCAAGAATTGTCATCAGTGACAGAAAAACCACTAAAGAGTGGGAGAAAAAGAAATGACGAGCAGAGAGAGTTTACATAAATTTTGCACAGTCTATTATGGTTTCATACAAAAAAGGACAAAACATGACAAATTTTGTGACAAACTGTACACAAAGAAACAAAGTCTGCAACTTTGTCACTCAAAGTAGCCTGGTAAGGTTACAGAAAGATTATATCCATTATTTTACATAAAAATGAAATTAAATAAACAGCGCTGAGACACTGGGGGAATGAAACATTCAAGAGTCCACTTTTCTCTAGTAATAGACATAGTCCACAAGATAATACCGGTTGCAACATTGGCCCTTACCTAGATTAACTTGCATTTGCTGGATGACAGAATCTGACTGAGGAAATCAATGGTACACAAAACATTGTGTTTTATACATCAGAAGCATTAAAGCCAAAAACAAGAAGGGGCTCAGGTGCTGGTACAAAGTCAGCTGCCACTGTCCAAGTGAATCACAAAGCAGGTCAGCTGCTCAGTGAAGGGAAGTGATGTCTGTTAAGATTTTACAGAGTCGTACCATGCATCACAAATAAAATTTCCTGGACCACAATCAGTCCATTACAAAAGATATTCCTCACTGCACTACGATGAGCCCCCTCTTACATCAGTTATTCTTCTCAGTGCTGATGTAAGGTTAGAACAAGCTTCATGTACCATGTGTACACCAAGCAGGTAGCAAGGGGCATCGTAAGCCAAAACATCTGGCCCTGGATAACTGGTACCACCACCTTCCATCCAATACATCATAGAGAAAAAGCTAAACCTTAGCCTCCAATCAGGGTTCCATGCTGATTTTACTCAAGTGCTTCCAGACATCTGTCCAAGCCTGCATAAGGTTCAGACCCTCAAGGAAGCTGGTATTGTAGCCATGTGTGGTTCTTTGTTTACCCTGTCTTCACTGTAGTCGGTTTTACCCCATTGTGCCCAGAAAAGCAGGTGTGACTATTTCTACCGTCCACGACCTCCCCTCATAACACCACGTGGAGCCCCTCGCCTGGTATTTGGACCCACATTAGGACCAGGACCACCTGGGTTGGGCGGCCCACCACGGCCCCAACCACCTCTTCCTCCCCGTGATGGAGGCCCATACCCACCTTCGTCTCTTGGTGATGGTCGACCTATGGTGAGTTAGATAATATTAGTATGCAAAATGCCTTATGTATTTTATATTAAAACAAATCATTGTCACTTATCCATCCCTCACCTGCTGCTCTGTCATCAGGCCCTGTACCAGGGGAGTCCATGTCACCAGTGCCTGGTCCGTCATGCCATGGCCGTTTGCGTGGTGGCAGCGAGGCCATATCCATGCCCTGTAGGGAGGAGGAACGCTCTCTACTGGCTGGAGAAGGACTGTCAAGCATATTGTGGTCTGGCCGCTGACCATCTCGATAACTTTCGTGACCTGAGCACACGCACACACACACACACAAGCATGATTTTTTTTTGGATCACTGATGTTAAGCTTGAAATATGCAACACTTTTACATAACGCTTATGCCAAGTGTATGCTACACGACTAACGAAAAAACAATACACAAACTGCTTTACTCTTAATATTATACAACATTCATTGTCTTGATGAGGCACAGGTGGACACACTATATCAGGTGTGACAAACTCAGTTCCTGGAGGGCTGCAGCCCTGCTGAGTTTAGTTCCAACCCTGGTCCAACACACAAACCATGTAGTTTTCAAATAAGCCTGAAGGATTTAATTAAATAGATCAGGGGCATTTAATTAGGGTTGAATCTAAACTCTGCAGGGCTGTGTCCCTCCAGGAAATGAGTTTGCCACCTGTGCACTATATCAAGTGTCAACAATGTACACTCAAATTTACACATAAACCAGATCCTTAATATGTAGTGTAAAACATTTTCTCATGAAAACATCCAAAAAAGTGACAACATCTATTTAAGTGGCTGCCACAATAGCAGTTTTAAGCTCCATTTGTTTTAAGTTTTAATTTGTGCTGATAAATAAAGCTAAAGTGACAGAAATAAAAATGGAGCAATACAATGTTTAAGACAGACATGGGCAAAAAGGGCTTTCTGTTCTTCATAAAGAATTCTAAGTTAGGTTAAAGGATGCCCACAAACTATATCCTATTATCATCTACATCTCATTTTACAAATAATACTTAATGTTCTACTAAAAGTTCATGTATTACTTCATGTTTTAAACAGAGATCCCATGGTTTCCTGTCACCTTCTCATTGGTCATTTCTTGCCATTACTCCCTGCATTGCTTTTGTTTCTGAGGCAAGTCATAGAACGTTGGAATGCTCATACCTAACAAGCTTATTTTCCAATTTGGCTTTGATCTTTTTTTTGTTGTTGTTGCAGATCTCAAAAATTGTGCGCTAAAATCATGTAGTGTGCACTCAGCATTATGGCCTAAGTGAAGGAATAGGAATTAGATCAAGCATGTCTAACTGCACTGCAACAACAAGAACAGTTATTGGCATCCCCTTCATGCACTTCTACCTGAATCTCGCCCTCCCTCCCAGCCCTCCTGGTTTCTTCCTCCTTCATAGTGACAGGGATAATCATCAGGAGTTGGGAGAAGCCCCTTTCTTCCTACACCACCTAAGAAAGATGTCATGTTCAAACCTGACACCTCAGTTTTAATGGACGCAAGGTGAGATGATGGACAGGTGAATGGAAAAGGTTTTACCTCCTCTTGGTGGCCCACCACGCGGTCTTCCTCTTCCTCCCCAACCTTGGCCCATGTCTTCTTGAGAATCAAAGCTTTCATCTCCACCATATTCGTCTTGGTAGCCGCCCATTCCACGACGACCACTTGGGCCACCCCTCCGATATCTACACATTCAGAGCCAGACAATAAAGGTCATGTACTTATCAATCAGTTGACAATGGTGGTCAAAGCAGATCAACAATTCTGCCTATAAATGTTTGCATGTTTATAAAGGTTTAATGCCATTCTTGTATCACGTAAATTTTCTTTTAGTTGGAAATTCTGAATTGGTGGGTCAACTAGGTGGCAACACTCAAGTTTGCTTTTAAGAACCAGTTTAAGAGGATGGAATATGCTAATAAAAGCTAGAGAAAGACTCAGGGAGGTCATAAGGTATCTGCCTCTGCACAAGTTTGTGTCAAACGTGAGTTGAATACAAAGATGACAACCATGCATCATCTTCTGCAGGGACAGGTGAAGTATCACAAAGCAGTGATAGTGTGACTTTGTTGAACATGTCTGTACAGGCTCATGATTAGAAGAGTATACTTTAAAAGGCTTGAACATTCAACTTTACACAAGACATAACAGCCAGAACCAGAGGTGGGCAAACTACGGCCTGCTGGAGTTTTCATCCGGCTCGTGAACATAGACTGTAAAAAAAACATGGACGTAGTGTCAGTGATGTAACTTTAGGCTTCAGAAATGCTCTTCAGAAACCTACAAGTAGGCGAAGCCAACCGCTGCCATCTTTGCAGCGTGTCACTCCCGGATAATCGAAAATGGGCAAAAAGGAGGGACGTGGGTGAAGCTGAGGTGTCTGGTAGGTGAAACCACGCCCATCTATAGTGACAGCAGTGCTGCCGTGCAAAGACAAAACGCCATAACTTCGTTTTTGGTCTAAAATGAGTTACTGATAATTTTGGGACATTAATGACCTCCTTTATCATGTGTATAAGTATCATGGAGAAAAGCCCCGGAGAAACCAAGGCAGAACACAGTATAACATCAGTTACCGCTCTTTGATTTTGTTTTGGAACGCTCAAATTAAGTTACGGTGCTCTGCATTTGTTTGCATTCTTTCGTCAATCCTGTGCCAGCCTGGAGTTTTACGGTATTCTGCCTTTGTTTTACTATTAAAATCTGGCGCGTTTAAATTACGGTGTGGCTTGTGTACTTTCATACATACAACTGTAGAAAGTGGCTATCGGGTGACCATGTGATTGCTCTGATTGTATTCACCTGTGGACACAATATCAAGAGATTCTTTAAAAAGAGATGTGTGACATGAAGCTGGCCTTCCCGAGGTGGTGATTAGTGGGGTACGTTTTGCTGTCACTCGGGGGCAATAGGCCCTCCGGAGATGAAGATAGACAGTTAGCTAGACTCCTGTGTGTGAGAGAGTTGAGTTGGGGGGGTGTTAACTACTAGAGTCACCATCGCCTCGGTGTTGGGTTGGCGTTCTGCCCGATTTGCACTATGATTTAAGGACGATGCATATGATTCTATAACATTGAACTTGAGTGACTCTCCTGCTTTCGAAGGCGAATGGACTTGTGAAAGGACTGCGAACTTCAACTCCACCTCCTTACCGTGTGTTTTCCCCGACTGACTGTTTGCTGTGGACGCTCTTCATCTCACGGCTGGGTCCTGCAAGCCGGGGGAGAGGGAAGTGTTTTAACTTATTCCTGTACTTGTGTGTGAATGTAGGAATGAATTGGGTGGGTGTGGGAAGGGCGATCGGTGTAAGATGGGGAGTTGGGGAGTATAGCGAACGGAGTAACGCCTTAATTATGTGTGCAGTGTAGATTGATGTGCTGTTTTCAACAGGGGACACTACTGTATTAATGTATTGAATTTGCAGACTCACTGTGTGTGTAGATAAATTGATGTGGGGGACTGCGTGTTGTCCCGTGCCTTTTTCTTCCGCCCTCATACTTACACTTGTGCCTTTTTAGAAGTTTTATTTCTTTCCAATTGTAATAAAGGAAGTGTTTTGTCTCTGGTTTAACGACTGGTTGTTGAGTTCTCTTTTCACGGACATAGATATCAATAAAGTTCATTACACATCTTTCGGCACTTCATTAAACGAACAAATTTGATAGATCACGATCTAACAAACTGTTCCATATAACAAAGCACTGTAAACAAGCAATGACTAGATAACTTGGCAACAATAATTAATCGTAAACAATCTTTAAAAGTTTTTTATTTATTTATTTTTTTTTATAATGCAGATTATTCACTCAGTGCCAGCTGTCAGTCTGGGGCATGCTCACGTCTGAACGTGCGTGGACGAGCTGTGACAGCGTATCACACATAAAATCAGTAACAGTTCACAATAAAATCCTTTTCCTTCCTTTTCTTGTAACTCGTAAACCTGTAAATTGCATTGCAATGAACGCCATCAGAGATGTTTAATTCACAATCATTCGGAGCATTATTCCTTCTGGCTTTCACATCAATCCACAAGTTGTTCTTATAGACCCTTTTTCTGTTACTAAACATTGTGACGTTTTTCTGTGGGCGGAGCTTAGGTGGAGGCAGAAAGATTCCACTGACCGCTTCACTAACGCTAGCTATGAAGTCTGTTTAGCTTGTTTTGTAATAATAACTGGAGAAATTCCGATTTTACCTGCATATGTAAGGAAGGTATAGATGCACTGTCCAGGACCGCGATTGTTATTTGAAAAGGTTAACTTTAACGGACGAAACCAGATTGGCCGACCCGCACACACTTTAACGCAAAGGATGGAAGATCTGACAGGATTCCCTCCGGTTGAGTGACTCACATCTAACGTGTATAGTTAAGACAAACTCACAGTGTCTATCTAGTCATGAAGATGTGTGTGTGGATATATATATATATATATATATATATATATATATATATATATATATATATATATATATATTTCAGTTTCAGCAGGCAACTATTTTTACAGCTACATTATTATTCCAGCCACAATTAATCACACCAATGTATATACAATTACATATGATTAAACATAATCGTCAGTTTGTTGTTTTACACATATGCACACAGACATTATTTCATACACATAGTAGCGAGATGCATAAGAAATCTTTAGACGAGCTCACAACAACAAAAGACAATACTTTATTGAACCTTTTCTGATAAGAAGTGTGTGCTGCAAACGCGAGCATTTTTGACGATCGTTTCTGTCCAGTCCGCTCGTTTTATCTCGTTTCACCACAGCTGTCGTCGGCTTTTTGTCTGGCAGTGGCAGCAGATATGCCTTAAAATTTCGAATTGGAGCCTCTACAACATCGATTCGGGCACCCAACATCACAACAAGATGATATTTTAAGCTCCTTATGTAGCCGAATCTGCTCTGGTTTGAATTGGCCGCCTCCAGTTTTCGCTTTGTTTTGCCTCCAGCTAGCACTGTGACGTAATTGTGACGTTGGCCCTAAAAGGGTCTATAGGTTAAGCCAGTGGTTCTCAAACTTTTTACACCAAGTACCACCTCAGAAAATATTTGGCTTTCCAAGTACCACCATTATGACCAACATTAAAATGCAGTAGCACTATACACAGTTAAAAAAAAAAAAGAGTCAGTTTTATTCCTAATAAGAATATTTATTATTGTCAGCCTCTTAAAACATTGTAAATACACAGTTTGAACATTGACACTGCACTGTGGTTACTTCCAGGTAAATAAAAAAAACTTAATTATTAAATTAAGATATATTGTGCCTAAAAGTGAAAAAAACTGTACTGTACTTAAAGATTAAATGAAAATGCATCGTACTTAATATTTAAGTACAGTAACTTAGTTTTTATTTAACTTTTAAGTAGCTACAATACATTTATTTAATCTTTAAGTACAGTACAGTTTTTATTAAACTTTTAAATAAAAAAGTACTTGATTAAAAAAAACAACACAGGCTGTATGTGTAGCTGCAAGTAACAACAATCAGGCCACGTGTCCACCAAAGCCAGCTGGAAACGCCCAGCTGTGACAGCTTGAACGGCGAACACGACAAGTATAAAAGCCTCGTCCGTTTGGGAAGGTGCGCGCGCAGTCAGCGGAGACTCGTGAAGCAGAACCAGGCGAAAGTATACATCCAGCTTGTGAGGGCAGCGTATTTTTGGGGTTTTTTTCAGTTGAGACGCTGTGGTTGCTATGATATGGAATATCCGCTGAAGTAATATGGCAGACACATCACGAATGAAATGTTTCTCCAAGCATTATTTTTCATAATATTATGGTACTCCGGCAATTCCATCTGGTAAAGACATAAATACTCGGAGACAAGCAATATGAACTTCTCCATTGTTGTTCAGTCATAGTACAAGCAGGGTGTGACGGTATTAGTCCCGCCCCTCCTCCACTGTGATTGGTTAGCTGAATAAAAAGTGACAGTGATGAGCGCTAAGTTTTACCCAAAGTTGAATATTCTTCAACTCTCAATACTCTCAACTCTCAAAAGTCTTCAACTCTCAGCACCGAGAAAAAAAAGCCCGAGTGTTTAGCATGAAAAAGACGCTCCCATTTAAAACAATTTAAAAAATTCGCTAGCCTTGGAAAAAAGAAACAAACAAAAAAAAAAAACGCTTTGGTGGACACGTGGCCTAATTTAAATTTAATTCAGAGATTCCTCTGCGTACCACTAGAGGAAGCTCGCGTACCAATAGTGGTACCACACTTTGAGAACCACTGGGTTAAGCTATTTTAATTCAGTTTGCTGTAAAAACAATAGGCTAAGTATGTCTTGTATTCTTTAATGTTAGCAAACATTGTAAATAAATTGGTTGCAAAATGGTTTCCGCTCACATTTAACTTTTTGTCTGGTTGTTACAGTCAGAAAAAAAATTAAAAATCACATCACAAGATGTTATAGCCTATGATCACCAGGTTTTATACAGATGTTACTATAATGATTCTGTAAATGGTGATCAGCACCCAAATATTCTATATAATGTGGAAGTTACTGCCTTTTGCCTTGGCGTGACATCTCACTTTTTGCAGACAGTGCAGAGTACAATATCAATATAGCGGTAAAAATCAAGTTTCAGACCATTTCCATTAAAACATCTAATTGCCAGATTTCCAGTGTCCTACCTATAATTAATTTTTCTGTACAAATAAAAATCTTTAAAGTAGGGCTGTGCGATATATCGCATGCAATTGTCATGCACATCTCGTCAGTAAAGCCGGTTCCGTGATTAGTGGTAAATCTCCATCACCTGCTTTCAAATGGAGTGGCATTTAAAGTGCATATTGCAGGTTAATTTTTTTTTCAAATGAATATATAACCTTGTATGAAAATACCATATGAACAGTTAATGCAGGATTTGAAAATGTTTTACAAGACGTGAGGGCACAAATTTAGAAGAAAAAGTGACGCTTTCCTTGAGAGTTCTCAAAAAGCGCTTTTTTTCAACATCGCGTCATATGTCACGAGAGGGAGTCGTGTGCCGTGCTCTGCTTTGAGCGGGCGTGAGTCGGTGTGTTTTCGGTGGTTATTTTTATTTCAATTTATCATCGTCATGGTAAATTATTGTGTTTGTGGAGGTTGCACAATCTCCAGCCTGTCAGGACATCGAGTCCACCGGTTTCCTAACTAGAAATAGGACAGCATCTTCCGGGCCTCGGTGCCTTTGTGCAGGTGAAGAGACGGGACTTCACTAATGCATCTGCTTCAAACAACGCGGTGGTGTGTAACTTAGCGATCACTTTATATCGGAAGATTATCATCCCAGCGATATGATGCAGTTCAACATGGGATACCGAAGCAAGAAGCGAGTGAGACGCCGAGCTGGTGCGGTTCCTTCGGTACACACAGCAGCTTCATCGGGTCCTGTTCAGCCGGTGTTTGGCCGCCGACGGGAGACATGATGCTCACGGATCAGTCAGAGATGCTGCTCCACAAAATATGTCAACTGTGCACTGTAAGTCTTGATTTTTAACATTTTCTAACTAGGCCTGTCGCGATAGTCAATATTTCGACTTATCGCACGATATATGGAAATGAGCGCGATCATTTTTGGTGCCGCGATATATTGCGACTGATCATTTTTTATAATTAAAAATAATAATATTCATTTTTATGTAAAAATTAATGTCACCAACAATTAGTCGATCGTGCTGCCTCCGTCATCTCGTCTGCTCTCTATGGCTGAGGCGGGGCTTAGGCAGCATCTCCCCCCCACACACACACACAGCAACGGGTGAAGAGAAGGCGTGAACCCACTGCGTTATAAAGTGTTTTACAAGTACAGCCAGTTAGGAAGAACAAGTCCCAATGGACTTGGTTTCAAAGCCCCAATCTTCAGCTCTGGTGTGAGAACATTTTGGCTTTAAGCCGAATGAGAGAGGAGAGCCAATTAATGTGAACGAGCTGGTATGTCGACTTTGTTTAAAAACAGTGGCAACGAAAAGAGGCAACACAACTAACCTAAAATCTCACCTAAAACATAACCATCCCACCCAGTTTTTCAACCTGCGAACAACAACCGCAGCTGGAGAGGGGTCTTCCAGACAGTTATCTGTTACAGATGCCTTTTCCCGACAGTGTAAATATAAACGTGACAGCGCAAAATGGTGCACACTCACGGATAGCGTAACTCGCTATATAGCCAAAGACATGCAGCCATTAAACACGGTCGAAAAACCAGCATTTAAAAATATGCTGCAAACTTTTGACAAACTTGTGGTCAAGCTCAAATATGACCCCATATGTGAGCTTGACCATACACTACATAACTGCTGACTGGACTCTGAAGCCCTTGATGAAGCCCTTAACTCTGCTTTAGCAGACTGGGAATTGGATGAGCGCAAAATGACTTGTATAACTACAGACAATGGTGCTAACATTGTGGCTGCAATACGTAATCTTGGCTGGCCATGGCTCAATTGCTTTGGACACAACCTCCATTTGGCTGTTTCCCATGGACTGGGCAGTGACAAGGATCGCACAGCGCGTGCCATGGGACTTTGTAGGAATCTTGTCAACACCTTCAACCTGAGCTGGCTAAAGAAGAGAGACCTGAGGAAGGCACAGACTGAAACCAATATCCCCAAACACAATCTAGTACTGGTGAGTGATAACTTGTTATACAATACAAAATATTTAAAGTGTTAATATAAGCTTAATTTAAAGGTTTTTTTATTTATTTATGACTTACTTTGGGGCCTGTTTGTATGTATTAAATAATTGGTTACATTATAATAACCATGTAAAATTATTTGTGATTAAATAAAGGAAATTTAAAAGTAGTATTTGTTGACTAATGTTAGAATAGACAAACTAAAAAAAAAAAAAAAAAAATCTTTTCCACAGGATGTCGCCACAAGATGGGGCACCAAGCAAAAAATGATAGAGAGGGTGCTGGAGCAACTCCCAGCCATAAGACGTGTCCTGGTTGAAGATTGAAAACATTGCCACCTCAACCCAACCTGGCAGGATGTTCCTATGTTGGAATCCATTAATGCAGCAATGAAGCCAGTGGCTGATTTCACGGATGTCCTCTCAGGGGAAAAATATGTCACTGTGTCCTCAGTAAAACTGTGTTGGAACTTTTATCACCAGACCCCAGTGACACTGCATTGGCAGCAAACAAAGGCAAACATGTGCAGGGTATTGACAGAGAAATACAGCCCATCTGAAATCCAAAACCTTCTGACAAAGTCCACCATCTTAGATCCAAGGTATCGTGGTACCATGGAGGATGCGGAGGTCTTGGATGATGTCAAAGAAAAGCTCTTGCAAGAACTACTAGATATTAACAGGGAAGAAGGAAAAGGAGAAAGTGCCAGTGGTGAGAGCTGCGTTGAAGCCGCAGGGGGAAATGAAGGATCTGAATCTGAACCTCCATCAACCAAGAAGAAGAGGCTGTGTGACCTTCTCCAGAACAGAAGAACCCAATTTACAAGTCACCAGACTCAGGCATTGGTTCCAAAAAGAGTGCAGGCTGATGCGGAGCTGACTACGTTCCTCCAGGAAGAAGCACTTGATGCATCATCTGATCCCTTGATGTGGTGGCATCATAACCATAGAAGATTTCCCCTATTAGCCAAGTTAGCACAAAAATACATGTGCATTTGTGCAACAAGCACTAGCTCAGAAAGAATGTTTAGCACAGCTGGTAACATTGTTATCCCAGAGAGATCCTGCCTTAAGCCCCACAAGGTAAACATGTTGGTGTTCCTTTCTCAGAATCTGCCTAACAATTAAAAATGGCTCTGGTAGCAGATATGGCCTGTTGAGGCATCTGTGCCTCTGTGTGAGACACTTATAAAAGTGAAAACAGACTTTGTTAAACATGTTACTTTGTTTTGTTCTAGTTCTCGTTACCTTTTTTGTTAAAAAAGGTGTATTTATTATTTATTTGTTTTATTTATTTAGCATATATTTTTTCACATTCCGGTTCCAATGCCAAAATATTCTCAATAATAAAAGGTTCTTTGTTCTTTGAAAGAGTGTACTTACATTATTATGCTATTATATTGTCATACTGCCATTTATATAATCAGTGGAATAAAATTCTTAAAATGACAGTAATATCATTTATCACAATTAATTTTGGTGCAATATATCGCACAACAAAAAGTAGTTATTGTGACAGCCCTATTGTGACAGCCCTAACTAATCCTGATCCTTCCTGATGTGCCTGCTCAGAACATCATAGGCCCAGCGGACAACTTGTCTGTATGCTGTCAATATTGATTGTCTTATACCAATGGCATCAAAAAGTGTGAGTTACAAGTAGTTGTGACCTACCTAAATATAGGGAACTTGTAATTGGAAAAAAAATATTCAGATGGTTTTAATATTCAAATCTTTAATTTACTATGTATTTATACATACAAGTATTTAGCTTAGAGTAATAAATGATCTCTGCCCTAAACATACATGTGCCTTCTGGCCTGGAGAGGTCTATGCTCCTGTCTGAAGTGCATATAGGCTATCTGTAGCACATACGTGTTCAGACAGCGAGCCTCAAAGCCTGGCTGCAGAATCAGACACTGCACATCAAGTGTGGGGGTCACATTCTCCACTAAGACCCGGTATCTAGCTCCCTGCAGCGCTGACTTTCCTCAGCTGTGACCATGGCCTCGAATTTACCACACAAACACTTAATGAAACAAAAACGTGTTTATGTCTCTCCCTCTCTCTCCTGCGGTGATGAGAAACCGCTATATAGCGTGACACGCCTGATTAATGCTTATTAGCTTCTGTTACTGGTTAGTATCAATACTCATAGATGACCAATACTAGCTTTGCTATTGCCTGATTACATATCGTTAGCTAATGTGTGTATATCTGTAAGCTAACACTGGTCTCTCACCAAGACACCTGCCCTGTTCTCCTCACACATCAACTCAATTTGTCTCCTCTGACCGTTGTTCTGTCTAATCCTGGCCTGTCCCTGCTCTCTTGGCTGCATAGCAGGCTCATAATTTTATCTGTGGTCCGTCATACGAGTGTAAATAAACATTTAAAACTTCCTCAGCGTCCGAACTGTCATTGCGATCCATTGTTTTCCTATGGTTAAAATGGACCGCTCTCCCTCTCGTTACGTCACTTCCGGTTTTGGCGGTTTTCAGATGCGGAAGTAAAATTCTCTCACAAAAAAGGACTCAGAAGCCTTAATAGCATTTTTTAAAGTATATTTTAAAGAAAATCTAGTTCGAAAAATATGTATAGACTCCAGTGAGTCTCTAACCTGAAATATGCCCTTTAATACACAGAGCCGTAGTTCACTGACAAGCTACACATTATCGCGTTCATTATCGAAGGTGATTCATCTGCGATAATGAACGCGATATTGCGTAGCTTGTCAGTGATCTACAGCTCCGTGTATTAAATGCTGCTCCATTTGAAAGCAGGTGATGGAGATTTACCGCTAATCACGGAACCGGCTTTACTGACGAGATGCGCATGATCATCGCGTTCGATATATCGCCCAGCCCTACTTTAAAGCCATTTTTCTGTTTCACACCTTGGAGCAGAGCGGCAATCCACCTGCTACTCAAGTGGCCATGCCCTTAATTATGCAGAACTTTAAGGCTTAATTTAATTTAAACGGATGAGTTAAAAAAATTCACCACCCTCACAGTTGTCATGAAGGGCAAGATTACCTATATAGACCAAAATCAATTTCAACCAGGCTGTAAACATTTTTTTCTGCTCTAAAGTTGGGCATTTTAACATGGGAAGTATGTGGGACTGACTCCCTTTTGGAGCCAGTCTTTAGCGGCCAGTCGATGAATTGCAGTTTTAGTCACTTACGTGGTGGTTTCAAGCGAGGGAGCGGGAGGCTGCCGCTTGCCCCTAAAGCAGTTGGTCCAAAATGGCTAATTTGAAGCAATGTCAATAAAATCCAATAGATGGCGCCGTAGCCTGTAGTGCGGTATATAACCCCTGATTTACTCCATCGCGTGACTCGCACCACTCCGACGTGGCCACCGGAGCTGATCGCGGCCACTCTCGTCAATGCATGTGTTTACACTAGCCGCGTTGTGGCACTTTTCTGAAGCGTCACAGAAGCGACTCTCTGTGCCGCTTCTTCGCTAAAGATAGGCGCCTAGTCTATTTTTGACAGACGCCACGTCCAAGCCGCACAGCTCAAATATAAAATAAAAAAATCAAAATACACACCCTGTGCAAAACTGGAACAATTGTAAATAGTTACTTGTTTTAAAAATGTTAAAGTGTTCATTTGTTTTAAAAAATGCTTTGTATTGGTAGCCTACTGTTTTAAAAATGCTTAAAATGCTCTGTAGACTTTCCAGTAGGAGAACAAATGCCAGTTTATCCTCCTGCTCACAAGCACTGTAATTTTGTGGGAAATACGTGGAAATAATTTGTTGTTTTATTTAGCAAAAATTCCGTTTTCCACACGTTTTTTTATGAAAATGGATATAGTTATTTTCTAGATTATAAATCATGTTTTTTATCATCTGAAAGGTGCTGAAATTTCTGGAGAGACTTATTTAAAGCAATCAGATCAAGTGAAAAGCGACAGACATTTGGATTGGTGACGAATGAGAAAGGCAAGTGCGTTTGTATTGCGCATTTTCCAGCAACCATGCCGCTAGTTTCAGTTTCGCTTTAAATATTTAGGCTGGGCGTTTATAATAAATGCTTATAGTGAATGCCACTATAATTAGGGCCCAAGCCAGTAAGGCGCAGGGCCCTCTTGTTCTTCTAAGGATTATTATTATTTTTTTTTTTAAACCTTCCGGGTACTTTTGGGGGCCTTAACATGCTCAAAAACTCTTGAAAATCGGCACACACGTTGGAATCCGCGGCCATTAGGACGCCACAGAGGCTGGGACCCGGGCGTGGCACAGGGGCTCTACGGCGCCCCCTGGAAAACTGTCAGAAAACTTGATGTATAGCTCACACATACTTGCACATATTCATATGAAACTCAGTACACATATAGATCTCATTGAGCAGAACAACTTTCACGCTGCATGTCATAGGCTCCGCCCAACAGGAAGTCGGCTATTCAGGGTTGTTTAAAAAACGCATGCTCTGGAATTTGATATACTCCTCTGAGGATTACCACCCGATTGCCACCAAACTCGGTAAACATGATCACAAGACATTGGGGATGCTAAATTGCGAAGAGATTTTTGATATCTCGAACGGTTTGCCCGTGGCGAGGCGATGAAGTTATGGCAAAAAATGAGAAACAGGAAATGCC